>JADRCD010233067.1:21716-32170 GCA_019843815.1 Montemys delectorum | reverse complement strand
AGTCTTTGTGACAGGTCCATCTGGCCATGGTGCGATACCATGAGGGTGGGCGCTTCTGCGAGAAGGATGAGGAATGGGATAGAGAGTCAGCCATCTTCCATCTGGAGCATGCAGCAGACCTGGGAGAACTGGAGGCCATCGTGGGCCTAGGCCTCATGTACTCTCAGCTGCCCCACCACATCCTGGCTGATGTCTCTCTGAAGGTGAGAGGATGTGTAGACTCAACCTAGAGGAAAGGACTCCACCAGTCCGTCACTTAACACCCATATCCTGGTGGTTACCTACTGGAGGATTTGTTTTGCTTTGTTTGAGACAGGGCCTGACTATATAGTTATATCTGTCCTGAAACTCACTATGTAGACCAGGCAGGCCTTGAACTCACAGAAGTCTGCCTGCCTCAGCCTCCTGAGTGCTGGGATTATAGGTATACGCTACTCTGCCCAGCTTCAGCTAGAGGATTTTTATGGGCAGACAGGCACGATGGCTCACACCTATAATCCCAGCATTTAGGTGGCTGAGGCAGGAAGGATCAGGAGTTTGAGGCCAGCCTGGGCTATGTGTATGACAAGTGTCTCAGTGATGGCTGTCCTCTATCACGTATAGGAAAGGCTAGCTCCACAATACCCATTATTATCTGACTCTTGAAATAAAGAATTCTGATTTTTGGGGTCAGTCACTTCAGAGGTAGAAGTGATTGCTATCTTTGGCCGGTAAGCGGGGAGGCAACAAGTCCCAGGCCCATGTAATAAATGACAGGATATGCTAGGAGAAATGGACATCCTGTAAATAAATAAGGAAGAGCCTCATATAGGTCTTTGACAGGTCTATGTTTATCTCTTGACCATGCTTCGGCCACATTGCTGTAGCTGGTGCAGAGTTGGGCACTCAGAAGTTTCTCATTCATTCAGGGATGGATGGAAAGGGGCTGGCTGGCCATGTGAGTTAGACAGAAAGTCCGGGTGGGAACGAGCTAGGCAGAGTGTGGGAGTGAGCTGCTCTATTAGAGAAACCATGCACGCTCAGACTCATGCCCAGAGGTCATCAGTGCTGGAGTGTGAGGTGAGGTGGGGCGGGAGCTGGGGCTGAAGCACCAGCCAGGTGGGGAGCTGAAGCGCCAAGATGGTGGTGTTGTGCTAGAGATGGTGTGTGGTTCATCCCCCACTCCTTCATGGTCCTTGTGCGTGGGAAGAAAAAGTTGAGTGGACAGGGCCTGATAAAGCTTTTTGTGGGAAACTGAGAGTCCGGTGGGTGTGTCTGTCCTTATCTGTCCCCATCTGTCCTGTTGTGGTGGTGGAGGCTGTGACTGGATAGGAGGCTGGACAAAGCCAGATTCAACACAGGCTCAGGACCTAGGCGTCTTCCGAGCTGACTGTGGCCAGCGGCTGGGTGGATCTCAGGCTAGCAGAGAAGAATGTGCTCGGGACCTTTGGTTCACTTTTTGAACAAGTAATGCATTATTATCATTTTTTTAAAAAAGTTTAAGTGTGTGTATATGTGTGTATGTTTATGTACATGCATATCCCAAACAATGTGCATGGAGATCAGAGGACAGCCTGTAGGAATGGGTTCTCTACCACCCTGTGGATCCCAGGGATCAACTTTGGCTGTCAGGGGTGATGGCAGATGCCTTTTCCTACTGGACCATCTTATCTGCTCCTAATAATTTTTTTAAAAAGTGTCTCCTGCCTTCCCTTCCTTGTTCGTTACCCGCTCCCTTTTACCCCGGCCTTCTCCTTCTCTTACTCTCCCTCCATTCTCTCTCCTTTCCTGGGGATGAAATCCAGGACTTTTCGAGAGCTAGGTAAGCTCTCCACTGCTGAGCCACGCCTACAGGGCCATTTTCCCCATTTTTTTTAAAAGAGCAAGTTAACGATTTGACTGGCTACTAAGGTGTAGTTTCATAAATGCACCAGTTACCTGAGACCTTCACAATAAATTATCACACCCTGAGAGTACAGCGACAGAAACATTCTGGGTACCAGGGACAGCTGTGCTCTCACTGGGGGTTCTGGGGAGAATCCTTGTCTCTTACAGTCTCCCCAGGAAAACATCCGAAGCCGGGCATGGTGATATACCCTGTCCTCCCAGTACTCAGGAGGCTGTGACAGAAGGATTGTGAGTTTCAAGTCAGCCTTGAGCTAACAGGTTCAGCCCTGTCTGAAACAACCAGCTGTGTATCTGTGTGGATTTGAATGCATATGTGCACACGAATGCCATCACAGCAACGTTACTTTCTCCCATCAGTGGATGAGTGGGTAGGACAGTGAGATGGACTAGCGTTTGAAAGAATGAAGTTCAGTCATGCTGCAACCTGTGTGGCAGAAGCCAGACACAAAAGCCAGGCCACGTCATGTATGTGACACATCCAGAGTCCACAGAAACAGCCTCTGGCTGGGATATTATGGAGAGAAGGGTATAGGGAAGCTTGTGAGTTGTGGGGTGTGGTATTTCTTTTTGAACTGGTTAAGGTATTCTAAAATTGGGCCAGCAAGACGGATCAGTGGGTAAAGGCACTTGCCACAAACCCTGACAACTTGAGTTCAATCCCTGGGCCCCAGACAGTGGAAGGAGAGAACCAACTCCCACAAAGTTGAGTTCTGATCTTCGTGCATGCATTGTGACACATGCAAACTCATGCACAGTAAATAAATAAGTAAACATAATAAAAATTTAGGGTTTTGTTTTGTTTAGGACAGAGTGTCAACTGTCCTGGAACGCTCTCTGATAGACCAGACTGGTCTCAGACTCAGAGATCGCCTGCCTCTGCCTCCCTAGTGCTGGGATTAAATGACATGCACCATCACAACCAGGCTAAAATTTAGTTTCTTAAATCCATGGTGGGGATAGCTGAACAAGTCTATGGATATACCAAAAGCCGTGGACATGTTCTATGGCAGTCTCAGCCCAGAATCTTACAACTTAAGAAACTGGAGATTGACAAGGGAGACCTTTACACACACACACACACACACACACACACACACACACACACACTCACACTCATTTGCTGTTTGTGCCCTTGGTTTTTGACAGGAGACAGAAGAGAACAAGACAAAAGGCTTTGATTACTTACTGAAGGCGGCAGAAGCTGGTGACAGGCAGTCCATGATTCTAGTGGCCCGAGCTTTTGACACTGGCCTGAACCTCAGCCCAGACAGGTACTGTGACTGTCACCTGGTGATATTGGGGTAATCTGGGCCACTCAGGATGGCTTTTCCTTTCATTCAGGATGAACATGGGTTCTAGCTCTGTCTGTTACCAATCCAGTGACCTTCAATAAGTTACTTCCCTGGCCTGTTTCTTTGTTTGGTGAAGTAGGAATAATGATAGCATCCCATGAAGATCAAATACCTTCCTTGCAGTGCCTGACAGAGAAAGTATTCAATAGATGGCAGCTATTTTGTCAGGATCTGTAAAGATTTACTTTGGGGGGAAAAATCAGAAATATTATGTAGTTCAGTATAATTGTCCGTAGAGAATAGAGTTTGGGGTGACTTTTGACTGCCTTTTTCTGTTCTTGTTTGTAAAAGTTTGGGGCTTTTCTACACCCACCCTTGCTCTGGAGACCTAGTATGTTTATTAATAAGCTTCTTGCACTGTAGCTGGGCAGGCTTCACATCTCTTCTAACCCGACTATGCTGCCTACTACCCAGCCACGTGTCCTGTTACCTGACATCTTAGTCCCTCTCTGGCTGCTCCTGCTCCATCCATGTCCCCATGGCAATTCTCCTGGCAACCTCATGGGGAGTTGCCTCTCTCCCTCTGATCCCCACTAGAGACCCTCTCACTGGAATCAGAAGTCCTGCCTCCTCTTCTCCTGCTCAGCTATTATCGGCTGATCAACTCTTTATTAACCAATCGTAGGTGATGGAGAACAGTCTTTGTACACCATTGAGACAGGAGATGAGCTTGACAACACCATTGTCTGCACTGCAACCAGATATGTGGGCACAGAAGTCAGTATCTGAATACACAGTGCACAAGACTGCCTCTCAACACTTGCTTTGATTGCATTCTTATGATGCAGCATTGGTTATTAAATCAAGGGCCTCACTCATGGCAGTACTCTGACACTGAGCTCTATCATAGTCTTCTTTATAGTTCCTGACTAAGAAGAGTGAGACAGAAGGAGGAAGCTCTGGGTACGTTTCCCTAGTGTTTCTGAGGCTCATGAAGGCGCAGCAAACCAACTGTCAGTATTCCTCATGCAAACTTCAGGCTGAAATGCTGGGGCCGGTTTCTGTAGTGTGAGGAATGGAAGGTGTCTGGCTTCCTCCTGGCTCCTTGATATGGCATGAGAGATCATTGAATCCAAGAGCAGAAGTCAGTGATAGAATTGATCTCATAATGGGACTCATTGCTGGTTCTCTGTGGATCCCACAGGAGCCTTCCAAGGCCTTCTAGAAGGGAAGAAGAAGGGTACTTCCTTTTTCTGTATGTCCATGCTGTGATAACTGAGCAGGGACTGTCTCTAGTGTCAGGAATTCATCTCCTGGGCTGGAGAGATAGCTTGGTCAGTAAATTGTTTGATTTGGACATGAGGAATTGAGTTCGATCCCCTAGAACACATTCAGAAAACTCTGAATGGAAATTGGTAGATCTCTGGATTTCTTCGCAAGGTTCAGGTTAGTGATAGACCTTGTCTCAAAAGGAAAAAAACAAAACAAAACAAAACACCAAAGTAGATAGCACCTGAGGAAGGACACTCATTTGGCCTTCACCATCTGGCTTTCTTCATACACACAATCACATGCACATCAATCATCCATGCACATACATGGCCAGCACCTGAGGAACCACACCACAATTGTCTGCTGGCCAACACATGCACACATGTGCGCGCACACACACACACACACACACACACACACACACACACACACACACAGGATTCTTTCTTGACTGGGTTCCAAAGAAAAGTCATGTCTGTGGCTATTCCATATCAAGCTCTTAGAGTCAAAAACTTTGGCATGTGACATCTGGCCTCTCTGTGCCAGGTGTCTGCAGTAGCAAATGCTCTTGGAGAGCACTTTGAAAGGGTAATCCGATGTCACCAAGGTATCACCAAGGACTCCCTCACGCCTCCTCTTGGTGCAGAGTGCAGGGCCTGGCTCACCGCTTCTCAGGATGAGTAGCACACACATGACAGGTTGTGGATTTTGTGGATGACTAAACACAAAAAGTCTTTCTGAGAAATGAAGAGACTTGCCTGAAGTCACCTACATGCTGAGTAATCAACTTTATGTGAAAGACTAAGTAGAGCCAAAGTTACCTCCTAGACATCAGGCTTGCCAGCCGAATGCTTGCATTTATTTAGTCAACCAACACACCTTCATGGAGTCTTTGCTCCTGGCCAGGCCCCGGAAGCACAGCAGTAAATGACGCACAATGCTCTTTCCTTCTTAAGGCTCATATTCTGATGAAATAAGGCCACAAAACCAAAGAGACAAGGAATTGATGGCCGTTATAGTAATAGGAAACTAAGTATTTGCAGGCAGCCTCTTAGAAGGGTGAATTAACTGGAAGGATGCAAACTCCGATGTAGACAGAGCTGGGGAAGAGATGTTCCATGTTCGAGACAACAAAGGTTCAGGGGCAGGCAGGTACTGGCTTGGGAGGATTGCAGATCTGGCATGGAAGGGGTTAAGCTGGCATAGAGTAGAGGGTGGAGGAAGCCAAGGCCAGGCAGTAGTCAGGAAGAAAGTCCCCTAGAGCCACTGTTCTTGGCACACTTCAGGATGCTGTAGCCCTTCTGTCAGACTTTCTCTCTGGCCTTTGGTAATGTACAGTAAACAATCCCTCAGACGGGTGACACCCAGAGAGAAGCAGCCAGCTGGGCCTGTCAGCTCTATGGTTTGTGTTGTGAAGCCTTAGCTGGGACTTAGGTGTCCCCTTGGCAGTTTGGCTTATGTGTGTTACTGTAGATTAAAGAGCTGGAGATCCAGTAATACAGTCTCCATGTGCAGTGGAGAACAGGGCCAGCCGGCCCAGGCAGAGCCTAGGCGGGCAGAGCCTAGGGGAGCTGGCTGACAATGGTGGTAGATCCGGAAGTCCTAGTCCTTGATAGGCTGAGGCAAAAGCATGGCTCTCACATCTGTTAGTCCAGATGGTTCTAGAGCAGCAGTTCTCAGCCTGTGAGTCATAACCCCTTTGTGGTCGAATGACTCTTTCACAGGGGCCACCTAAGATCATCAGAAAACATAGACATTTACATTACAATTCATAACAGTAGCAAAATTGCGGTTATGAAGTAACAACAAGAGTAATTTTATGGTTGGTAATCATGACAACACGAGGAATTGTATTAAAGGGTCACAGCATTAGGAAGATTGAGAACCGCTGTTCCAGAGGCTTCGGCATTGCCCCTCACCTACCATCCTTTCTGCTACTCAGGGCAGCATAGCAGGGTCATGGGCTCTGCAATAGCTAGGCCACAGGATACCTTGGTACAGTCCTAGACCAATGTCACCCTTCCTCAAGGTATTCTCCTTCATCGATAAAAAAGCTGTGATTCTGTACCAGCTTTGTAAAGGGACGATTGCTTAAAAATACAGAAACTGCCGGGCGGTGATGGCACACGCCTTTAACCCAGCACTTGGGAGGCAGAGGCAGGCCGATTTCTGAGTTCGAGGCCAGCCTGGTCTACAGAGTGAGCTCCAGGACAGCCAGGGCTATACAGAGAAACCCTGTCTCGAAAATCAATATATATATATATATATATATATATATATATATATATAGAGAGAGAGAGAGAGAGAGAGAGAGAGAGAGAAACTGAGGCCAGGTGGTGGTGGCACACACCTTTAATGTCAGCACTTAGGAGGTAGAGGCAGGCAAATCTCTGATTTTAATGCCAGCCTACCCTATGGAACAAATTCCAGGACTCCAGGGCTACCCAGAGAAACCCTGTCTTGAAAAACCCTAAAGGAGGACAGGAAGGAAGAAACTGGGGTTAGAGAGTTGACACAGAGATTAAGAGTACTTCCTGTTCTTCCAGAGGACTTGAGTTTGGTTCCCAGCACGCAATAAGATATTCACAACCACATGTTACTCCAGCCCCAGGGGATCTGGTCCCTTTTAGCCTCCATGTACACCTACGTATGCATTCAGGGACACATAAATCCAAATTAAAAACAAACATAAACAAAAGTCTACAGTATGAAGGTATTGCTTAGATATGGTGGCCTTTGGCACTATAGTTTGTAGCTCAGAGGTAGTGGTCCCTCTGGAATCCCAGGCTTGCCCCTCCAGCTCAGGGGTCCTCTGCCTTCCCACCCTGTTGCCATGGTAATATTCTTCTCCCCTCCTGTCTCCTGGCAAGGTGTCAAGACTGGTCAGAAGCCTTGCACTGGTACAATACGGCCCTGGAGACGACGGACTGCGATGAAGGCGGGGAGTACGACGGGATACAGGACGAGCCCCAGTATGCACTGCTGGCCAGGGAGGCGGAGATGCTGCTCACCGGGGGATTTGGACTGGATAAGAACCCCCAAAGATCAGGTGAGGTCCAGGACCTTCCCTGGAGCCAGGGTAGGGCTGGTAAAGGTCTATAGTTCTCATTCCACCGGGATTAGGACAGGTTACCAGGTAAGCTGCTTTCCACAGTAGGGGACTCTAAGAACCT
Organism: Montemys delectorum; assembly: GCA_019843815.1. Classification (NCBI taxonomy): domain Eukaryota; kingdom Metazoa; phylum Chordata; class Mammalia; order Rodentia; family Muridae; genus Montemys; species Montemys delectorum. The sequence goes on along the minus strand of JADRCD010233067.1, from coordinate 24,546 downwards.
GGTATGTAGATGAACATTTTAATTTTACTTTGTGGGCTGGAGAGATGGCTCAGCGGTTAAGAGCACTGACTGCTCTTCCAGAGGTCCTGAGTTCAGTTCCCAGCAACCACATGGTGGCTCACAACCATCTGCAGTGCAGAGGGAGTCACCCTCTTCTGGTATGTCTGAAGACAGCTACAATGTACTCATATAAATTAAATAAATCTTAATTTTACTTTGCTATATTTTAATATATATGAATGTTTACCTACACATGTGTGCCTAGTACCCTCAGAGGCCAGAAGAGAGTTGGATCCCCTGGAACTGGAGTTATCAGGCGGTTGAGAGCTGCCACATGGTTTTGGGAATTAAACTGGGGTTCTCTGAAAAAGCAGCAGATGCTCTAACTACTGAGCCATCTCTCCAGCCCTGATTTTTTTTTTTTTCCCCTTTGGGTCAGTGTGATTATACAGCCTTGGCTGGCCTGGAGTTCACTGTATAAATCAGGCTGGCCAGAGATCCACCTGCCTCCTAAGAGCAGATTTGAGGTATGCATCACTATGCCTAGCAAGATTTACTTTATTGTTTTTAGGCTTGTGGCAGTGAAGTAGAGGGAGGTAGACAGAGATACCTGAGGAGGCTGGAAGAACTTGTCTGATCCTGTGAAGCTGGAGTTAGAGGTGGTTGGGAGCTAGCTAATGTCAGTGCTAGGAACACAGCTCTGGTCCCTTGCTATTAACTCCTGAACCAGTTTCCCAGTCCCAAACCTTTTTTTAATCTTAATTCTTTCTTTGTTTCTTTCTTTGTTTCTTTCTTTGATTCTTTCTTTCTTTCTTTCTTTCTTTCTTTCTTTCTTTCTTTCTTTCTTTCTTTCTTTCTTTCCTCATTCATTCATTCATTCATTCATTTAGAGATGGAGTTTCATGTGGGCCAGTAGATCTCAAACTCACTGTGTAGCTAAGAGTGACCTTGGACTTCTGATCCTTTTGACTGCCCCTCCCATATGCTAACATTACAGGTAGGAGCTCAAGTATGAGGACCTGAATTTGGATACCAAAACCCACATTAAAAAACAGGATGTGGGCCAGGCAGACGTGGGTGGTACATGCCTTTAATCCTAGCACTCAGGGAGTAGGCAAGTGGGTCCCTGAGTTCAAGGCCAACCTGGTCTGCAAAGAGAATTCCAGGACAGCCAAAGCTTCACAGAGAAGCCCTGTTTTGGGGACGGATGGAGGGAGAGCAGAATGTGGTATTTATATCTATTATCCCAGCCTTGGCCTGCCAAAGAGAAGTGGATCCTGGTGGGGGGGGGGGGGGGGGGGGGCGCTGGCCAGCCAGTGTAGCTGAAATAGCAAGCTCCAGGTTCAATGGGAGGAGACAACAAAAAGTAGGGGGTCTGAGGTCATGATGGCAACCTAAGTTTGATCATCAGAACCCATGTAAAGATAGAAGGGGAGAAGTGACTCCACAGAATTGTCCTCTGACCTCACACCTACACCACGGCACATGCCCTCCCTCCCCCAATACAGACAAAGGCTTCTCTCATCAAAATAATGTATATGTAAATTAAATAAGAATACAGTCAGTGACAATCCTAGCACTTGGGAGGCAGAGGCAGGCGGATTTCTGAGTTCAAGGCCAGCCTGGTCTTCAGAGTGAGTTCCAGGACAGCCAGGGCTACACAGAGAAACCTGGCTTGAAAAACCAAATTAAAAAAAAAAAAAAAAAAAGGAATTCAGTCAGTCCTCCCAATCACAGGTTTTGCATCCATACCTATTACTTATTTTGTGTGTTTCCATATGCATGTATACACCACAGCACATGTGTGAGAACCAGAGGGTAGTGTGTAGGAGTCAGTTCTTTCTTTCTATCATGTGGGTCCCAGTGATCAACGTGAGGCCGTCAAGCTCGGTAGCAAGTGCCTTTACCTGATGAACCGTCTCCCCGGCCTCCCCAAAGGTGTATTTTTTTAAATTGCACTTGTAAAGCTTGTTGTGATGATGCACACCTGTAAACCAGCCCTGAAGGAGATTCCAAGCTTCAGGCCAGTCTGGGCTACATAGACCCTGTCCCCAAAAAGGCAAAACTATTTGCATCTGTATTCAATTATACATAGACTTTCCCTGCTATCCTTCTCCGTATTTGTTACATTTCCGTTGCTGTGGCAGGCTGCCCTGACAAAAACAATTTAAAGGAGAAAGGATTCACTTTGGTGTATGTGTCCAGAGGTGATTTTGGGTTATAGTTCACCATGGTGGGAAGCTTGGCATCAAGAGCCAGAGACTGTCCCAGTAGTTGGGAAGCAAGATGATCTGATGTCATCCACACAGGAAGCAGAGAGGGAAAACAGGAAGTGGGGCAGGCTATAAAACCTCGAAGCTGCCGTACTTCTTCCTGTAAGGCTCTTCCTGAATGCTCTGTACCCTTCCCAGAGAGCATCACCAGCTGAGGACCGATGTTCAAACTGTGAGCCCATGGGGGACATTCCATTCAAGCCACAACATTCTCTAGAGAGCATAGCACATCTCTATACATGGCACCTGCATTGCATTTGGCTGTCCAAGTAATCTAGAGATGATTAGAGCAAAGAGGAGAAGATGCATAGGCCATACGTAAATAGGACACACTCTCTGACTTGAGCAGATTTTGCTATGCTTCGTGGATCCTGGAAACACCCTCCCCCCCCCCAGTGAATTTATGGGTAGGTTTTGCAATTTTAAAAATGAGGCTGAAATTTTCATAATATTTCATCTTCCATCACTTTATCAAACTTTATACAATCTCATACCCTAAAAGACATCCTGTACTAGTTAGCAGACACTTCTAGTAACCCTTCCCCCCCCCCCCCCCA
>JADRCD010233067.1:0-14082 GCA_019843815.1 Montemys delectorum | reverse complement strand
CTCTCTCTCTCTCTCTCTCTCTCTCTCTCTCTCTCTCTCTCTCTCTCTCTCTCTCTCAGCATTTGTAGCCTTTTGGTTGGTAGGGGTTAGGCATCTGTTTGTATATAACCCAAACGGTTTGCTTCACAGACCAGAAGACCATATATGGCCACTAACAGGGCTGAAGATCCTATAGCTCCGGGTTTGTAATATCCCAAACTCTCTGCTCAGCCTTGCCCTTGCACAAGGGTCGGTAGAAAGTGGAGTATTTTCAGGAACTTTATTCACAGTTAAATATGAGCTCTGCCTGTAACTGCAGCATGCCGAATACTTAGGCAAGAAGATTATGAATTTGAGGCCATCTTGGGCTACTGAAACTGTCTCGAAAAATATCCTACCACCAACACAATTCCTTAGACATGCATCTCCTCAGTATGTCCACCACAGACAAGTTACTTTTATAGCATTTTCCTTTTGTTTTTGTTTTATATACATATGTGGATACGCATATACATACACATACATATACATCTCCCTGGCTGTGGCTATCCTAAAACTTACTATGTAGACCAGGCTAGCATGAAACTCACACAAATGCACCTGCCTATGTTTTCTAAGTGCTAGAATTAAAGGCATCACCACACCCAGCTCAGTGAATTCTTTTATTTTTTTAATTAATTAATTTAGTTGTTTTTTTTTTTTTTTTTGAGACCCAGTTTCTCTTTTCTCTGTATAACAGCCCTGACTGACCTAGAACTCACTTTGTAGATCAGGCTGACCTCGAACTCACAGAGATCTGCCTACCTCCTTTGCCTCCTGAGTACTGAGATTAAAGGCATGTGCTATTACACCCTGCTGAAAAGAAATATGTTTATTTCATGTGTATGGGTATTTGAACTGTATGTTTTTCTGTACTATGTGTGTGTAGTACCTATAGAGGTCAGAAGAGAGCGTTAAATCCACTGGACCTGGAGTTAGAGGTTTTTATAAGATAAGGGTTTTGGGAATTGAACCTTGGTCCTCTGGAAGAGTAGCCAGTGCTCTTAAATGCTGAGCCATCTCTCTAACTCCCCACATTAAATTCTTTATACAGTGAGGCTTTCTAGAAGATTTGGTTTCTTTTCTTCCACCTTGACACACTCAACATACTTCAGAATATTTCCAAGCCTGCAACAGAAGACTGTTCATACTTTCTAAGGCATTTGAGGGGTCAGATCTACTTGTTTTTCTTCCCACTTTTGGGCTAAACATCTCTAATCTGGACTCATAATGCTCCAAAATCAGGAATCTATTTGTTGTTTTTGAAGACATAAGACCAGGCTCAAAATCTTTAAAGTGCCAATACAGTACTGCAGTAGAAAAATTCACACCATGAAACTTTTTCATGTACAAATTTATTTTAAAATAGTGTATGTAGCTGGGGATATAGCTCAGTGGTTGGGTACTTGCTTAGCACACACAAGACCGTAGTTTTGACTCCTAACATTAAATTAAAAGCCAGGTGTAATGGCACATGCCTTTAATCCCAGCACTCAGGAGGAGTAGGCAGATGGATTTCTGAATTTGAAGCCAGCCTGGTCGACAGAGTGAATATTCCAGGACAGCCAGGGCTACCATGAGACCCTATCTCACTGTCTCGGAGAGAGAGAGAGAAAAAGAGAGAGAGCATTTAAAACTTAAAGGCTGGAGGCGTAGTTCAGTTGCTTGTTTGCCTAGCACACGTGAAGCCCTTGGCTTGATCCCCAGCATCACACAGAACCAGCCGGGAGGACTGGTTCATGCCTTTAACCCCAGAATTCAGAGGCAGAGGGAGGGAGATCTCTCTGAGTTCAAGAACAGCCTGGTCTAAGTAGAGAGTTCCAGGACAACCAGAGCTACATAGAGAAAACCTATCTCAACCATCCCTCACAAAATAAAGCAGGTGTAGGGGAGGGTCAGGTCAAAGTCATTATTATATGAAGTTCAAGGCCAGCCTGGGCTTCATGAGAACACTAATGATAATATTTTTTATTAGATATTTTCTTTACTTACATTTCAAATGATATTTCCTCTCCCTGTCTCTCCTCCGAAAAAACAAAACAAACAAACGAATAAAAAATAAAACCCTGTCCCCTCCCCCCTCTCCCGCATCCTGGCCCTGGCATTTCCCTACATTGGGGCATAGAGCCTTCACAGGACCAAGGACCTCTCCTCCCATTGATGACCAACTAGGTCATCCTCTGCTATACATATGCTGCTAGAATAATGACAATAATATTAACAATTAATAGAATATATATACACATATATGTATATGTGTGTCTCGTGTTCAGGATATCTCACTATGTATATGCAAATAATTCTAAATCCAAAACCTGAAACACTTAGTTCCAAGTGGATAAAGGTTAAAGGTTAGAGTGGATGCTCAGATAGTAAAGGGTCAGAACTCAGAAAGGGAAGGGCCTTAAAGATTAGAGAGAAAGGTTAAACTTTGCAGGTGGTTGTACCACATTTGTCAAGTTTTTATTATAGTTTTGCTGCAAGTTAGGGTCTCCCAGGAGAACAATTCAAAGATTCAGACTTAGTACAGATATTTGGGAGAAAATGTAGTGTGATGTATTACACCTTCACAGAGGAATCTGCATAACATACTGCTTGATGCATGTTTGCATATGTAAAAATTGACCAAGGTACAGAATATCAGCAAATGACGAAACCTTGTTGGGCCCTGAGATGGTTGATACAGATTGTCAACTTGCCATGACCTGGAATCAGCTAGGGGATCAACCTGTGGGCTTGTGAGATTGGGTTACAGAACTAAGTCCTCCGTGGAAGCCGGGCCACTGTCATCAGATCACCTGTGCCTGCTTCTGAGCGAATGCTGACTGAAGGCTGTTCCCTCGGGGCTGGGGGTGGGGACAGGTGGGGAAGGTCCTTTCCCTGCAGCCTCTAACCCAGCAGTTTGAATCCAGTTCTATCCTAACTGCACATGGTCATGTGGTCTGATGTGTGTACCGGGCTGGTCGGTACTGCTATGTATTTAAATGCTAAATATTGACCCCCAAGTTCTGGTTACCACCCCGACAAGCAGATCCTCATGTACACCAAGTGATGATATATAAACCTTGTTCCCCAATTTAAAACTATTGATTAGGGCAGTGGTGGCGCATGCCTTTAATCCCAGCACTTGGGAGGCAGAGGCAAGTGGATTTCTGAGTTCGAGGCTAGCCTGGTCTACAGAGTGAGTTCCAGGACGGCCAGGGCTATACAGAGAAACCCTGTCTCAAAAAAAACAAAAACAAAACAACAACAAAAACCCAACACCCCCCCCCCAAAAAAAAACCAAAAAACCAAAAAACCTATTGATTATTTAAAACTGTCAACAGCCAGCCAATTACTGGGGGAGGGGGAAGGGGAGGAGGAGTATAGAAAGAGGTGGAGTTTGAGTTGCCAGGTTGGAAGTCCCAGGTATGACCAGGAGGAGAAGGAGCGTGGAAGAGGAGAAGATGGAGAACAAGAGGTCTCCAGGAGCCATGATGGACTAACAGAACGTGCTGGAATGATATTCCTCCTCAGGACACCAGACTGCTAGAGCAGAAGCAACCCTGAGAGTTTCAAACAGCAAGCAGTTGGGGAGCACAGTTGAGCACAGTTGAGTCAACAGCCAGACTGGCATTTAGAGATTGAGGCTGGGGAGTAATCCCCCAGTAATTGCGCAGATCTTATTAAATAAAATATCATAATTTGAGTCTCATTTATTTAAAGTTAGACTGGGATAAGTTTAATAGATATTTTTATATACTTGGTACCCAAAGTGGGGCATATCACTCTGGCATGGGCTATTGGTCATAGAGTTTTCAGACTGGAGAAGGTTAGTGGGCAAGGCAGCTGTGGGAAAGCCATCATCCCTTCAGGGGGAAGACCCTTTGCTGTGGCAGTTTCAGAGCCACCAAAGCTCTTGTAAGCAGTCCCTTATCCAGAACACCCAATAAACTCAGAGATTCCCAGGGGGAGCTTCGGTGCAATTATACTTTGGTTTGTTCTTTTAAAGGGTTGGTTAATCAAGGCGGGAAGATCCATCCTGACCATGGGCAGCACCATCCCATGGGCTGGGGGCTGACAGAGAGAAGTAAGTTGAACCCTAGCATTCTTCTCTGCCTCTTACATGTAGATGAGCCTTTCCTATCACCAGTCCTTCAAGCCCTGATGGACTATACCATCCAACTGTGAGCCAAAATCATCTCTCTTTAAGTTGATCACATCAAGTATTCTACCACAGCAATAGGTAGAATGACCAATGCAGGTCCCTCCCTGGCAAAACCTCCTGCTCAAGTTGGGTGTAGTGGCTATTCCTGGTTGTTGACTTGACTAAATCTGGAATGAAGTACAATCCAGAATTGGAAGGCTCACCTGTGATTCAGATCTTGAGACTGGAAGACACATGTTTCTGACCTGGATCTTAGCATGGAGATCTGGAGGCATAGTGGCCATGAAAAGTTTAGGCTCAGGTAGTACAGGCCTTTAACCCCTGGAGACTGAAGTAAGGAGATCTCTGAGTTCAAGGTCAGCCTGGGACAAGCAAGTCCCAGATCCAGGAGTGGTGGTACACACCTTTAATCTGGGACATACCTTCTGCTGGAGGCCTACATAAGGATATTGGAAGAAGGAAGATCCACTCTTTGCCTGCTTGCCTTGTGGGACTTCCATTCACAGCTGCTGTTGACCATTGTTGGGAGTTGGACTACAGACTGTAAGTCATCAACAAATTCCCTTACTATATAGAGACTACCCATAAGCTCTGTGACTCTAGAGAATCCTAACTAATACATTGGACACTCTTCTGACCCCTGACTTGGTAGAAACATTATATAGGATGAAAACATGATTAGCCATTGTCAGATGAGGTTGGAAAGAATTTTCTTAAAATATTTGTTTATTTAATATGGAGTCCTCTGTCTTCATGCACACCAAAGGAAGGCATCAGATCCCATTATATATGGTTGTGAGCTATCATGTGGCTTTTGGGAGTTGAACTCAGGACCTCTGAAAGAGCAGCCAGTGCTCTTGGTCATTGAACCATCAATTTAGGCCCTGGAAATGGTGTTTCATTAAAGGTCCTGATATACTGTTCAAGCCATGTGAGTCCAGTGTTCTCATTTGAAATCCAGCTGTCTTGGCTGTTGATTTTGCCTTTGATTGTCACATCTGTGTGATGGGCTGCAGGACTATAGGAAAATGCCGCTGTCTGACTTCCAGGAGCACCAGTCCACATCCTTGTTAATTGCTGCTCGGTTTGTGCTGGTGGAGACAGACCTGAATTGCTTCAGACAGCCCTGGAAGAAATATTTCTAGCCTCTACTAACCAAGAGCCAGGTTATTGGGTATAACTACTGAGTATCACTGATGTTACAAAAGAGGGAAGAGTGCTAAATGATAGAGTTGTATCTCCAAGAGGACTAGAGGTAGGAACTGGAAAATCTTCAGGATTTCTCTACGGCATTGCCTTGTGCTCAGTTCCCCCCCCCCCCCCTCCACCCATCTACACACTTTTTTCCCCCAGAGTCAGGGTTTCTGTGTAGTCCTGGCTGTTCTGGAACTCACTCTGTAGACACTCAGATTGCCCTGAGTGCTGGGATTAAAGGTGTATGCCACCATCCCCCCGAGGTAGCACAATGCCCAGTGCCCTCCACCCCCATCCGCACCTTCCCCCACTTTTAAAAAGGTTCTGGCTTTCTCTGCTTTTACAATCCTGTCACAGAAAATAGCCATCCTCAAATCTTTTTTCTAATTCCAGAGACTAAGTCCAGCCCAACTCACATGAACAAATCAATAATGTCTTAATTCAGATTCTTGTGAGAGAATGTGTTAGTGCAACCTGGATCCTATGTCTACCACGGACTACACTGGCCAGTTGAGGGACAAGGAGCCTGGGGAGAGTGGAGTTGGTAGGGTATATAGAACAAAGGTGCTACTAAGGACCCTTTTGGAGGTCTTACTAATGCTTAGAAGAGCAGGCCTGCACACAGATTCCCACAGGTATCCTTCCCTGGGGACACATTTCCATCCTGAAAGCCAGGTCTACAGCATACAAACATCCTTCCTGGCAAGGAACTATCCTGAGCAGATGGGACATCTGTTGATCTCAGGACTGACTAGTCCCCAGTCAGCCCTGGACTCTGGCCAAGCGTGAGCCATTCCTCACAAGATGGCTGCTTCAAAAGCAACGGACTCTCCCAGATCCACAAAAGCCTTGTACAGCTGCTAAGGGTGGAAAGAAGGAACAAACAAACAAATCCGACCTCAGCAGACTAAAGAGGATTTAGGGGAATAAATCTAGGAAGTGCCCGAGTTTCAGAATTGTGTGGACCCCAAATGACATGGGTGTGACTTGCTAGGGGCATGTCTAGAGAGCTGGGTGGAGTTGCTGCAGGATTACCCCAGTGAGTAGGGCTGAGTACCTGCCTGAGCTGAGTCACTCCTGGGAAGGGAAGAGGTGCAAACAGAGAGACACAAGCCAGACCATAGTGAAAGGCACAGTGTATATGAGGGAGAGTTCAGATTTTCATAGTAATAAATGTGAAAAGCCAAGAAAATGGCTTTGCTTTGTCTCAAACTCCAGAATACCAAAATTGACTCAGTAAGAATTAATAACCTGAAGGTTTCAGTGACATGCCTTTAATGCCAGCACTCAGGAGGTAGGACAGTGGGATCTCACTGAGTTCCAGGCCAACATGAAGTTCAAAGATAGCCAGAGTTGTGTAGAGAGGCCCTGTCTCAACCCCTTCTTCTACCTCTGGTCAAGAAAAGGAAATGAACATATGGTTTGGCAATTTCATTTCTGGTAGAAAACACGGAGGGAAATTCATGTATAAACTAGAAGCTACAGGCAGGATATTTCCCACCATACTCTCCAGAAAATTTAGAAACAAATATTATTTTTTTGTTTTGTTTTGTTTTTTGTTTGTTTTTCAAGACAGGGTTTCTCTGTGTAGCCCTGGCTGTCCTGGAACTCACTCTGTAGACCAGGCTGGCCTCGAACTCAGAAATCCACTTGCCTCTGCCTCCCAAGTGCTGGGATTAAAGATGTGCACCACTACCGCCTGGCACTAATATTGTTTATTTATAGTGTGGAATAATAGATCTCAAAAACAACATGGGAGAAAAGTTTTAGTAAGGTGTTGGTATCCTGTGATAACACAGAAAAGCACACTTTATGTAGCTCATGGGTTTATGCATGTAAAAGTTTGAGGAGGTATTAGAAGGATACATATCAAATTTATATTAGTTGTAAACTTGAAAGGTGCTAGTAAGAGGATTTTTTAAATATAGTGGACTTTACTCTCATAGTCTAGAATATTGTTAAATTTTTGTTCATTTTTGTTTTGAGATAGAGTATCCTATGTAGTCCAGGCTGGTCTGAAACATACTTCTACCATGTAGAACAGTCTAGCCTGGAATATAATCTGTCACCATGTAGACCAGGCTGGCTTTGAATCCACCGAAAACTTCTGCGTTTGCCTCCTGATGGCTGGGACCATAAATATGCACCATTATGTCCAACACCACACACACGCGCGTACACACACACAAGAATTTTTTCTTCAACTTCCACCTGCCTCTGCCTCCCAAATGCTGGTACTAAAGAAGTGTGCTATCACCTCTCAACCTATATTTTAAGATACAGTTTTAAAAATGTACATTACATTCATTACCTGTGTATCTTAATTAATTATCGTGTGAGTATATGTGACAGAGAACAGCTTGTAGGTGATTCTCTTTTTCTATCATGTGAGTCCCAGGGATTTTTACATGCTTTTACATGCTTAGCCATTTCGCAGGCTTTACTTGTGTAACTTTTAATAAAAATTATATACACAAGAAAATAATTGGAAGCAAAATGCCATGCTAATAGCAATTGGCCAGGTGCAAGCCTGTAATTTCAGTACTTAGGAAGAGCAGGCAGGAGGATTAGAAGTTCAAACTCATCAATACACGTAGTTCAAATTGTGGGCATTGTAAACCTTAATTCAAACAACAAATGCATGTGTATGCATGTTCAAATGTATATGCAGAAATGAGTTTAATTCTAGGTGGTGGAAATATGGGTGAATATTTTTTTCCCACTGTGTCTTTTTCAGTGTTTTAAAATATCTAGGCTCAGCAGGCAAGCCTGACAACCTAAGCTGCCCCCACATGGTGGAAAGAAAGAACATACTCAGGCAAATTGTCCTCTGACCTCCACAGTAAGTCTTGCCCGCCCACCCCTACCCATCCCCCACTCCCAAACAAATAAATAAAATAAACGTAAAAGCCTCTATGGGTACGTTAACATGCATAGATACTGAAAAATAAAGTCTGGTTAAAAACAAAAGCAAAAAAGAAAAATAGATCATAAGTATGGTGAAAAACCAGCCAGCAGTATATCTCTGTGCGTTACTGTGTTAATATTTATATACCAACCCATTCAGAATATGAACAAAACTATTTTCTATGGAGATAAACATCCATAGAAATTGACAGCAAAAGAACAGAAAGGATGTACAATCAGCTAATCATGCTGGTTACTAGGAAACTAGAGCAAGTCGAAGGTCGAAGAATGTTATTTTGAATATTACAAAGAATATATTTTATCCTCAAAGCTTTAATATTGTTTGTGTACTAAAAATTTTAAAACGTAATTTTTCAGATAGAACTGTGCAGATCTGGGGTTATATAGTTCAGCGCTCAGAGCTTGGTGAAAGTTACTGCCAGAACCAGACATCCAATTCGGGTTATGTGAGTGACGAAGTGGCTTAATCTGACGCCATCTGACTCAGAATGCAAATTAAACTATTTTTTGCTTTAAAACTTGTTGGGAACAATCTTGCATCTAAATATTTTTATTTCAATAAGTGGCATTATAATAATATTGTTTATGGCAACTTCTATCAGCAGGAGATAAAACAACTCCAAGACGCTGAAGAAAATATACGTGTCAATCCAATAGGTAGCTTCTTAGAAAACGGCCTCAACAGCTGGGTAGCGTGGCCGAGCGGTCTAAGGCGCTGGATTAAGGCTCCAGTCTCTTCGGGGGCGTGGGTTCGAATCCCACCGCTGCCAAGGCGAACGTTTTTATTTTGTCTCAGCCTCCTTCGCTCTGGGATTCATCAGTGGCCGCAGCGGCGACCCCTGCCGTCGATGTGTGCTCTCTGCACCACGGGTAGCTCGCCGAAGGGGCGGTCCCGCGTGCGCCGGGGCGGGGCATTGTGGGTAAGAGGAAGCGCGAGGGCCGGCCCCGCTCCCCCCACGTGTCCGCCGGAGTTTTTCCAGCAGGAACATGGCCGCTGCCTGAGAGAAGACCCGGCCGCCGCCGTTTCTGCACCCCGCGGGTCCCTGGGCCGTTCCGCCGCCCGCGCGCGGCCCCGGCGGAGAGGTGAGCCCCGGCTCGGCAGCCGCGGGATTCGGGCCGCAGCCATCGCACTCGCTCGGTGCTCCGGGCCGCGCTGCTGACTAGGCCAGAGAGGCCCGCGCCGCTGCGTGCCGAGGGGCCGCGGCCTCCCGGGACCAGGGCAGGGCGCAAGGTGTCCGCCCGGCTTTCCAGGCCACCCGGGCCTGGGTCGCTCCGCACGGCTGGACGGTGGGGAGACGACGGCGGTGGGGCCCGCGCTGACTCAGGCGTCGGCCGCGCTGCCCCGCCCGGGCCTGGCTCCCGAACCGCACCTGCGAGGGCACTGGTGCCCGGTGGCGTGGCGGCTTTCGGAAGAGTGGGAAGGGCGCCTGAGCACCGGCAACATGGAGAGAGCCTTTGGACGCCGGGGCCGCCTGCATGGGCAGGGGTCATGGCCCTAGCTGAACCTGGTCAACTCTGCCTGGCGCTAGCGGGCCCGGGACGCCTCATTCATTGATCTGTGTTTAAGCAGAGTGGCGACTGCTGCGCGAACCCGGGACCCTCCAGTAACGGGGGATAGTGCACATACCAGGTCATCCTGGAATTCTGCTTTTAGATTTCCTGGGTTTGGGAGCGAAAAGATAAGATCTTACCTTTATCTGTGAAATGAGGATAATGCGATTCCCGTGCTACAGTGTTTTAATGAGTGTAAGATGGGTGACACTCCTGCTTCCTTCATTTGTGGCTGTCTTGTTCGGTCTTACAGTGGAAGAAAACATGTTGCCACGTAGCAACAAGCCCTCCTTATAGATTCTACTTATCCCTTTGAAGTCGGTGTGTGGTTTATTGCCAGTTTAAGGATGAAAATAGGAAAGGACCTAGGGTTATGCAATTCACGTCATTAATCAGCTGCTATGTTGCAGAAGTGGGATTTGAACCTGTAAGGTTTCACATGGCAGTCCAACCTCTTAACCACTATACCATACTGCCTTTTACCAAAGGTATGTGCAGCATGTTAGTTAAGAATAAATCCAAGGCTCTTTGACATCAGCTAGATTTGGATTTCTTTACCTGTTTTCCCGGGGGGCTGTGACCTTGGATAAATCAATTCTAAGTTGGGCACTATAAATTTTGATTTGCACAGCTAATGAGAATATTAAATATTATTTGGTACTATATTGGTGCCTGGCATCATTAACGTTTGGGAGAAAGAACTGTGATTTTTTTTTAAAAAAAAAATATTAAAAGTAATGATCCCATAACAACGGCGAAGTATAATTATTATCTCCACTTAATGGTCCAGGAATCTGAAGCATAGAGAAGCCTTTGGAATTTAAAGTCTAGTGCAGAGGACAGTTAACACCTGACAGCAAGCAAATCAGGAAGTTCCAGGTTAGGACTATTCAGGAAATAAGGAATTGTGCTTGTAACGGAAGGGGTTGGGTTGTCAGGGAACATGTCTAATCCTGGAAGGAGTGCAGTGGTTACATATAAGGAAGATGAGCATCCTGAAAATGACCTGGGACTGTTGTGCAGGGGTCCTCAAGGATGCAAGGGGCTTGGCCTGTTAGAAGCTCAGTAACTGATCACTCGGCCATGGGGAGATGCTTACATGGAGACAGGGATAAGATCATGTAAGGGCTTGGGGGCCCATGGAAGGATTTGGGGGTTTGTTTGTTTGTTGGTTGGTTGGTTGGTTGGTTTTTCTTGACAGGGTTTCTCAGTATAGCTCTGGTTGTCTTGGAACTCACTCTATAGACCAGGCTGGCCTCGAACTTAGAAATCCACCTGCCCCTGCCTCCCAAGTGCTGGGTTTAAAGGTGGGCGCCACCATCACCTGGCGGAAGGATTTGTTTTATGGGACAGTTGAAGGGTTGGGAGCAAGGTAGTCAGAAAGACTGGCAGTCTCTTGAGACTTGAAGATAGGAGAGGGAGCTAGGGAAGCCCTTTTATTTGTTTTGTGTCTAACTTTTTTTTTCCAGATGAGGCTTTGCTATATCCCAGGGTGGCCTCAAACTTCTTATCTTCCTCCTTCAGCCTCCTGAGTACTGGTATTATAGGCATGGGTCACCCAGCTTGCTTTGGAAGCTTGGATTGTTGGCAGGTCAAGATTTATTAGTGTTGTAAAATTGGGTTGGGGTGTCTTGCTACCAGCATTTTCATTTTGCGAAGGCAAGGATGGAAAACATCACTCTGTGGCGTGTAACAATCATGCTACACAAAGTACTGCTTCAGCGATGACAATTCCATGTATCTTCTGCATCATTGATGGGGAAATATTATTGTTGGTCATAGGCTAAACCTTTAAAAGCCACTGAGTTGGACTGTTGTCTGGGAGGCTAAAGGGAGGTAATGACCTTTGCAGGTAACTCAGTCAGGTGCAGTGTTCAGAGGGAGGGGCCTCTGTCATGTAGCTGAGAGGGCACCTCATTCTACCTGATGGCAGGGCTGGGCAGAATTTCAGCCCTGAAAGATTAATTGGGACTTGAGACGCTCATAACCCATAGCCTCTTTTTGTACGTATGTTTCCTTGGTTCCCCTTAAAATCCTGTCTTAATTGGCCACCAAGTGCAGCTGCCTGCAGCGCGGGTACCTGCTTGACACATATCTGTGACACTTGGTAGCCAGTGCAGATGCACAGTGGCAACCACGTAGGACTGTGCTCAGACAGTTGAGACCTGCCCGTCGTGTCCTGATCTGCTGTGATGGCCCATTTCCCACCAGCCTGTCTCTTTTCCCGTTCTAGACCTTCCTTTGCTCAGAATCCCTCTGGAGCTCACAGCAGCCTTTCAGGTCACATTTTCAGGTGCCAGGTAGAGCAGTGCTGTATCTGCTGAGTTCTGGGCACCAGGGATACAATACAGTAAGGCAAAAGTAGACCATCTTAGTTTGTACCTTACATCTTAATGGTAGGAAGGACAGATAACATCGGAAATTATCCCATGGTGATAATGTGCTAAGGAGGCCAGAGAAAGGAAAGCAGTTGGGGGCAGTTTTCAGTTTTGAGAAGTAGGGACAGATCCTCTTTAGAAATGAGATGACATTTGAACAAAACCCTGAAAATGGCCCAGGAAGGAACCTGAAGTTAGGGTAGAACAGTTAGTATGGCTCTCAGATGGACTGGAACCAGACAGGAGGATCAGAGGTGGTGGTGGGTGGAGCCTGAGGCAAAGGGTTGGGGGCTGCTGAGGTTCACTGGAAGGGTCAAGATTCTTTCTGAAGAAGATGGGGGACCATGGGAGGCATCACTCAGTGCTGCTGCTACTGGCGGGTTGAGCAGTGATTGTGGGGCAGGAAAGAGCCAGGAAATCAGCCAGGAGGCAGAGCTGACTAGATCGAGGTGTGGCCCAGGTGGCTAGCGTCTGGCCTCCTTTGAAGGCAGACCTGCCAGGGTGAGCTGGTGTGAAGTGAGAGGAAGGGAGATGTGGCAGGTGTTTCTGCCTGAGCAGTTCGACTGTGTGGGCTGTGTCCACAGCTAGTGAGTTTACATGGGGCCTTAGCTGGTGTTGAACCCTGTACTAAAGGAATTGCTTACATACCTTTTAAGTCTTTGTGATATCTTTTTTTTGTTTGCTTAAATTTATTTGTTTTTGAAACAGTTTTACTGTGGGTCGACCAGGCTGGCCTTAAACTGACTCCCAAGTGTTGGGATTAGAGGTACCACCATGCCCAGCTAAGTTTTGGGGTTTTTTTGAGACAGGGCACTTTTTTAAAAAATTTATTTATTTTATTTATATGAGTACACTGTAGCTGTCTTCAGACACACCAGAAGAGGGCATCAGATCTCATTACAGATGGTTGTGAGCCACCATGTGGTTGCTGGGAATTGAACTCAGGACCTTTAGAAGAGCAGTCAGTGCTCTTAACCTCTGAGCCACCTCTCCAGCATCTTAGAGCCCAGATTTGCTACCAATTCCCCATGTAGCTAAGGCTGACCTTGAACTAATGAGTCTCCTGTCTCTGCCTCCCAAGTGCTAGGATCACAATCATTCACTGTTACACCTAGTATCCTTTTATGTCATTCAGATATGAGGTGGATAAACTTGGGGTGATCTTACCCAGGAGCAGATTGGTGGGAACAGCTGAAGTCTGAATGCTCAGTTCTTTTCTTAGCCTGTAGCACCTCTGCCCTAGGGTACAAGCGAGCTGGATGCCTGTGGGCATCCCTTTCCTTCTCCTTGGCTTGAACTTCCCTTTCTCTGTGTTGTCGGGTTTCTTTTCCTTCCATCCTTTAAGCTCACCTATATGTCCCTCAACTGGAGGGTCCCACTCATCACTGAACGTCCCCATTTATAACTGTCACCCACGTCCAAGGCCTAGATTTGAAGTCTTGACGTGGTGTGATGTTGAGTGAGCCCCTATAACCTGTCCCTGAATTCAAGTCTCTTTTTTTGTAAGATGGAGACAATCACACCACTCAGCCTTATTGCCTCATAAGCCCAAGAGGAAATATTCAAAGAGGGTCAAAGAGGGTCTGAAGAGACACTGGGAAGTCTGTGGGCCATGTGACAGCTGGCTTTCATATTATCACAGGACCCTCAGGACTCCAGTGCTTCAACTATAGCTGTGGACTGCCAGCTTTCTCAGGCCCGGCTGGGAGTTCTTTTTGAGTGAGCAAGAAACCTGTAAAACGTCATTAATTTTTTTCCCTAGAGGTACAGTTGACGTGTACTGGCTCGGGTCTCCCTGCTTGTCCCCTTTGTGGGCTTGTTCCTTCCTCCTCACTGGGCCTCCACCACAGACACAAAAAGGAGATC
>JADRCD010233066.1:6665-31239 GCA_019843815.1 Montemys delectorum | reverse complement strand
TAGATAGATAGATAGATAGATAGATAGATAGATAGATAGATAGATAGGCAGGCAGGCAGGCAGGCAGGTAGGTAGATAGGTAGATAGATAGGTAGGTAGATAGATAGATAGATAGATAGATAGATAGATAGATAGATAGATAGATAGATAGATACCTATTTGTTCCTGGCCATAAAACTATATGGTAAACATATAGCCTTCCCACAGATGAGAAAACTGAGGCTGGGAAATATTCGATGTTTTGGATTGGATGTCTTGGGCAGAGTCCTTGGTGATGGAGCTGGAATTAGAGCTCAGCTCTTCTGCATGTTCTACCAGTAGTAATTAGCTCCACCCACAGCCTGTAGCAGAAACCTCCAGAAGCCAGTCAGCCCCGTGCTTTGAGTAGCAGCTAGCTAAGTCTAGAGAAGTCTTGGGGTATTCTCACTTCACTGGTGCAGGGACAGAATTGGGAAAGGTAGTGTCTTAGCAAGTGTTTCTCAGGCCCATTTAGATATAAACTACACTTTGATTAGTACCAGGGCCCACCCCAGCTTTTAGAAGGAATGGTACTGAGGCAGGACACAGCACTGGATGAAGGCCAAAGACTGATGATCCCTGACTGTGTAACTCTCTCTTCCTATATTGTGCTAATGAGCACTGGTTTCCTTTCCCTCTGGCTCAAAGACCTCTTGCTGGCCATGCAAGAGGCTTGGAACTAGTTAACTCTTTGTGAACCAGAGAGAAAAGAAAGGAAATGAAAGAAAATCATTTACATAGGTAATGCGCACAGACACACACACATTAATACACATGCACACTCTGGTCTGGCCCAACCACCTGTCTCATCAACTTCACAAGTGTTCATGCATACTTACACACATACATATACATACCTACACATGTATGTATAGACATTCATGTAGACAAACAGACATATATACTTTTGGTGGATGGGGCAGACAGAAGGGGAGTGACAGAAGGATGTTGATATTAAATTCAAAGCAGTGTTTGATTCTCCAAGCTCATTATAAGTTCACAGCAACAGTTTCCCATGGCCTTGCTATATCATAGTGCACACCTATGATCTCATCCTTGGACCTGACCTAGAATGAATGCTCTTCCTTGATCACAAATTTGTCCCAAGCCTATTCTCTTTTTGGTGCAATTGTGAAAGCTCATTTTACTCCTTGTTATGTATCCTTTACTTACTTTACTTACTATTCTATGAGGAGTGGGCACATTCTATTCTTGATTCTAACTTTAGTGTATCCTTCTGGTAAAACAACTAAAACCATTTCCTAAAACTTTCTTCCTGAAATTATTTAATCAAATCAGGAATTCTATAAAATCATTAATTCATCTAAACAGCATTAATTCATGAAGTCCATCTTCATGTTGAACTTCAGGGAATGTGCCCAGTAGTGTGGGCTGATGCCCAGGAACCATTAGGCTATGTAATAGTGACAGGAGAGGCATATTGACCACAGGAAGCAATCCTGGGATGAAGTCTCCAAGGACCCTGCATTCTTAGAGCTCACCCATCACAGACAATGCTAAACACTGGGCCATCTCCAGAAAACTCCTTTGTATGCCTTTAGCCTTTGCTAGACGGCTTCTGACAGATTAAGACCTCATTAGCAGAAAAGAAACTGGATGCCATGCACCACCTCTTCCCACTGACCTACAGGCATTACGAGAAGAAATCGCAACAATATTGGGCATCTACTACATACCAGGCTCAGTTCCTGGTGCTTAGTAAGATGGGTGAGGAAATGGCCACACTCATTGTAATTTGATCAATACATTATGGCTGCCCACTGCAAACGGTTCTGCAACAAATGAAGAAAAATGAACTTCAGTGAGCTGCTGGGGTTGGGGAAGCTCAGGACCTGTGAGGGTCCTAGGCCAGCCTTGAGAAGAGGGCTTCCTATGGGAAATGTTCAGCGATGATGAAGGTGCTATCAACAAGATCATAGTTCACAGCTCCTGGGCACCAAGCCACCCAGTTCCTATATCTTAGTTTGTCTTACAAGTCATGTGACAAGTTGATTCGTCTCATCTTGCAGACTCAACTAAGCATTAACATGACTGTGGGATTTGCTAACGCTACCATAGCTTTAGTGATGTCATTCATCTTAACATTTTTAGCTCAAGAAGTTTGAGTTATGCTAGTAACACTTTGTAAAATGTCATCTCCTTTGACAGGAGTGATCTCTGGGCACTTGTTTCCAGGCAAGACACACACACACACACACACACACACACACACACACTGTTATATGTATATAACAGAATACATTAAATTTTGAGTGCCAGTGTTTGATTTTGCTGTTCTGGATGTAGAATCAGAGCTAATGAACCATGTCCACAGCCACAGTACTGGGGTGATATTGCTGTTGCTACTGTTGAATTAGTTTTTTAACACTAGCATGATGGGTCACTTACAGCATTTTCAACTATACTTTGCTCCTTTGACCACCTTCTCTCACTCCCTCCCCAGTTCTCCTGCTCCCCTCTCACTGCCCCCTCCCATAGCCTCTCTTTCATTTCCATATCATATATCATATACTACATTACCCTCATTATTATTATTATTATTATTATTATTACTATTATTATTATTATTATCATCTCCTTATTCCCCCCCAAAAGTGTTCTCCCCCTCTCATGGTCCCCTTTCTTGTTTCATAAAACACATGCATACACCTATACACACAAATGCATGCTCATGCCCACAAACACACACTCGAATACACACACATGCATGCACACACACACACACACACACACACACACATATTCATATAGGTCCCCACCACATGCACATACATACAGACTCACACATATATAAAAATTAAAATCCAGGCTTCACATATGAGATAACATATACAGTAATTATCTCTCTGAGTCTGCCAAGCCCTTGGGGTTTTCTGAGACAAGCCCTCACTCTATAGCCCAGGATGGATTCACCTTACAGTCTTCCCACCTCAACTTTCTCCAGGTGCCCAGATTTCAAACCTGTGCCTAGGCAGATATATCACCTTCTAGTGGTTTGCTTTGCACTATCTTTTTTTTTTTTAAATGACCAAAGTTATTGGGAACATATATAATAAGGACCTCAGTTGTGTATCTGAAGGATATGATAAACTACTGAGTGCCTCCAAAGATCCCTCCATAACCCTGACCCACGCAATGTGGGTGGGAAGGGAACCCACTAGCCCAACAACAATGCTCACACCTCACCCCTACTTGGTGTGCCAAAATTACTTTCTGCAGCCACTGAGTTGCACAAAGCAACTGCTCAGTGACAGGTAAGGAGCTATGGCTGGTCACTCATGGGGAGGGACTTGACCACAGTGCTGGATTCTCTCCCATGTCAGTGTTGGCCAGTCAGATCCTGTCAGCTACAAGAATGTGTTACTTTAACAATGGCAAATATGTAGTCATTGTGGCAGATCCCGTGAAAGGCTTCTTTGCCAGGTCATGTTCCCATGACATATACGTCCCTGATGCCATGCTACCTGGGCTGGTGAGGAGCCTTGGTTAATCAGCCCTGAGACCCATTTCCCATGCCATCCATGTTCCAGAATATTCTGGTCAGGAAACAGTAAATGTTTACTGAATAGCATCCACACTGTGCTGTGGCCTTAGGTTGAGGCGCTGTATCCAGGAGGCCTATCTCCATGGCTGCAGTCCCAAGGTGTAGACACATGATGTTCTGGGTTCTTCAGCTAACATGTGCTTCTCACCCTCCTTCTGCTGCAGATCCTGGCGCCCCTGTGAAATTGCCTTGTCTGCCAGTGAAACTGTCGCCTCCGCTACCTCCAAA
This sequence comes from Montemys delectorum, assembly GCA_019843815.1. NCBI lineage: Eukaryota > Metazoa > Chordata > Mammalia > Rodentia > Muridae > Montemys > Montemys delectorum. The sequence continues at coordinate 27,428 of JADRCD010233066.1, read as the reverse complement.
GAAAGTCTTGATCTGTATGCCCGTAGGGGGGCCAGAGCTCTCCCTGGCATCCTACGCAGCCCAGAAGAGCAGCCAGCAGGCCGTGGCCCAGCATCACCACACCGTCCTGCCATCCCAGATGCAGCACCAGATGCAGTATGGCAGCCACGGCCAGCACCTCCCGTCCTCCACGGGCACCTTGCCCATGCACCCCTCGGGCTGCAGGATGATCGATGAGCTGAACAAGACACTTGCTATGACCATGCAGAGGCTGGAAAGGTAACAGTGGGAAGGGTATTGCTTGCGAGAAGGACAAGCTGAGGGTTTTAAAGTGTGAAGCCTCATTCCTTTCCCTCTGAGGAACGTAAGAAGGCTTGAGAGTGAAGTCATATCAAACCTGAGTTTTAAGGGACATATAGAGGAATAGTATGTTTCCACTGTCAAACTACCTGAGAAATCATATTTACTTTATAAAAAGGGGGGGGGGGGACTGGAGAGGTGACTCAGTGGTTAAGAGCACTGACTGTTCTTCCAGAGGTCCTGAGTTCAATTCCCAGCAACCACATGGTGGCTCTGGTGCCCTCTTCTGGTGTATCTGAAGACAGTTATGGTGTGCTCACATACAGAAAATAAATAAATACTTTTTAAAAAAAAAAAGTTGAGGAGTGGGTAAGAAACAACCTTGCAAGCATGAGGACCCAAGTTCAATCTCCCGAGTCCACATTAAAAAAGCCAGGCATGACGGTACATGCTTGTAGTCTCATAAAAAATAAAAAATACTAATAAAATTAAAAAAAAAAAAAACAGAGACAGTTTTCTGGGGCTCATTAGCCAGCTAGCCTAACTTATTTGATAAGTAACAACCTGTCTCAAAAAGCAAGATGGGAGATGCCAGAGAAATGACACACCTGGTCTTCTCACACATGTGCACATGTTCCTGCAGACATGCATGCATACACACATGCACGCACACACACACGAAGAAGTAATGTGTATATCCGTACTAGGCCATATTGTTCCTCTAAACAGCATTGCCAGTTGTGTGCATGTGTGGTGATTCATAGTGTTCTCCCCTGCCCCAGTGTGGGGAATGGGGAGGGGATAATTGTATATTCCATATCACGCGGCTTACTTTTAATGGCGTGACTACTCAGTGAGCATTGGAAACAGCTTCAATGCCACAGGCAGTGGTGAGAGCAAACAGGCAGGGAGGGAATGGCAGGGGCAAGCAGATCAGGATGCTGGATGCACTGGAGTCAGGGGATACACATGTGAGCCGCTGGTATCTGGAAGCCATGGGAATAACCCCATCCTTCACCAGATACTGCCTCTGGATGCATTTCTGGAGGCCCACAAAGAATACTCTCGGCGACCCAGGTCTGCAGTCTGACGTCACTAAGGGAGAAGATCATTGATCCCTAGCAGTGTTTCTAACAGTTGTGTGCCAGTACCTCAGCTGTCCAACCTTGTACCTGAGAGTCTCTCTGGGACCTCTCAGAATGGCTCCAAAGCACACTGTTTAACCGAACTCCCTAATGACAGGGAGAAAATGTTCCCATCTGAAGTAAAGGGGGTATATCAACAAGGGCAGCGATGACTGTCTACTGAGACGTGCAGACAGGAAAATTATGGACTGGAAGGCTTGGTAAACTGCTACAGTAGAAAACCAAACCAAGCTTGACATGGCTGCCTCCCAGCCAGGAGATGTGTGTTGGGAAATAGCTCCCTCCAAGGGAAGCTGGTGCCCCTGGCAGTTCTGTTGGGTTGCTTTCTGGTAATTCACCATTGTTGCCAAAGAAAAATACAAAACTTAACTTGGCCCCTTGCCTGCCATTGGCTCCAACTACCAGTATTGTTAAGGAGGGCCATAACTTAGACTTTGAGTGACATCTTGACACATACCATACAAATATACCATCGCCATGGCCATCAGTATTGTATTCTTACTCACACCACCTAGGAAAACTAAGTAAAGAAGCCAAGGTAGGTTGAGTGAGTTCCCCAATGCCACCTACTCAAAGGATACCCCCTAACTGCTCATTACCCATCGGCACCCACACTGCAGAAATGGAGGACACACCTTTCAATACTCTCATAACAATTAGACGGGATCCTTTTGTTTGGTTGCTTGCTTACTTGCTTACTCATTTATTGAGTGTTAAAAGGCTTCATTTTTTTAAAAAGGAACACATATTAAATTTTATGAAAGTATCTATTTGTGACAAATTGAAAATTAAAAGAAATTTAAAAATATAATAATTGTTACTTCAGGGTGGGGCTGGTGCGACGGCTTAGTGGACAAAAGTACTGGATGCTCTTGAGGAGGACCTTGATTTGTTTCTCAGCACCAACATGGCCACTCACAACTGTTTGTAACTCTGGTTCCAGGGAATTTGGTGCCTTCTTCTTGCCTCTGTGGCACCAGGCATGTGTGTGCTGCACATACTTGCAGGCAAACACTCATACACATTGAGTGGATTTTAAAAGGGTTGTTATTTCTACGTGCGTGTTTTGAAAGCACTACCCTATATAGCATGTTGGGGGAGCAACCCTTCAAGCCTAGGTCTTTCTCCCCCTAGCCCCTAACTCACTCACTGTCTATCTGTCTGTCTGTCTGTCTCTTTCTCTCTCTCATAGATGCTTTAAGACAGATGCCAAGCGTGTGATTTTGTGCTCCTATGACCACTATCCAGAGTATAAATTGTTATGTCTCAGATGAATTTCATTATCTAAACAAAGATACCAGAGGCAGCATGTTAGGCTATTATTAAACATGTTTTCACCTCAAATATACCATTACACTGTACCAGCAGGGGTCTGTGGCATATTTCAGTTGAGTTTAGAGCAATGGTATAGTGCTTTAAGTCCTTCACTGGATTGGGCTCTTTAGTAAAATGAATCCAACACAAAGCAGACCAGGACAGAGGTGTTGGGAGAGAGGACACAGCATGGTGTTGGCAACTGAAGCAAGACTGTCTGCATCCCTGTAGTACTCTGGACACTGTCCCCACCTTGTGCCACCTCAACTGTCACCCAGGCCAAGACACAGACCCCCTTCACACAGCCTGAGGGCAAAGAGAGTCTACACATGCATTACTTTGACAAGACCACTCATCCTGAGAGAGACAATCTTCTTTCCAAATAAATACAAATTGGAGAGATTTTTCTAAGTATCCACATTGTCCCCTGGGCACTGGCAAAGGATCTGAGAACAGATCAAGGTCATGAGCCATTTTGTCCTGTCGAAGGAGAACTGTTACCTGGGGCAATGGTCCTCACCTACATGATATCAGCCTTCACTGTCCAAGTCTCACAGAAAAAGACATGATTTCCTTATCCACCTGACAGTTTCCAGGGACCACAAAGGGCACTGCAAGGAGACGATATATTACTGAATGTGACAGCATTGTGCTTGTGAAGAGCCACGAGCCATCTCACATTAATATCATCGTTTTCCCCTGAGACCTACTGGGAAGTCACCTGTAGAGTATCATCCCAGAATTGTATTAATCTGATCCTGAAGATGTAGCAGTGTGGAATCAGATGGCAAAGTAGACAGCCCTGGATTTTGACACATACTTTTGTACCATCTTGTCTTGCTATGAAAGGGAGACTATGTAGGTAACTAACCCTGTCCCTAGTGAGTTCCTGTTTGTCCTCTAGTCTCTGCTTGGGGAACCTCGATGAGTTCCGAGACAATCTTCTCATTCTGGAAATGGTTCGAGGAATTTATAAAGCTTTCCCTGTTGTAAGTCAGACTTCCTTGGCTTCGAATGCTGGCCTCCCTTTCCTAGGAAACACTCTGAAATCTTTCAAAATAGCTATGGCATTCTCTGCCTACAGGCTTCTTCATTACACCTCCTGACATCTTAAACGTGTTCCTCTGAGATTATCTTAATATCTTTTCAGATTTTTACCCATCCGACCCTACCATGTAGTTTATTTACAGCGTGGGTTTGGGGGAGGGGCATAGAGCACAGGAACAAGAAGTGTTCAAGGTCTGTATTTACCCACAGACACAAAGGGGGCTCATATTTATCCCACTTCATGGCCAAGTGAATGTGTTCCAGAATCAGGACTTGAATCTCAAGACACACCACTTATTAGCAGTGTGATCCAAAGTGTGTTGCATAGCCTCAGTGGGCTTTCATTTCTCATCCATAAAACAAGGCTAACACTAACAGAGCAGCCTCATTAGGGCTCTTTGTGAAGATCAAATGAAATCAGTCCTGACCAGTCAGTTAAACATACCATCAATGTCTGATAAATGACGTGAGCACTAAGCAAGATTAAATAGCACATAAATTTTTTCTTCAGTGCCTCTAAAAGACATGTTGCAAATGGATTTGATCTGATCACATTGGAGGCCGTGTGTGTGTGTGTGTGTGTGTGTGTGTGTGCGTGCTTCTTTATTTCTCTCCATGGGTGATTCATATCTTCTTGAAAAGTGACGCTTTAACACTTTAAATATTTGGCTGGGTTTCTTATTTTAAATCTCTACAGTAAGATCCGAAATCTAATTGGCATCCATCCTAGCACTTGGACTTTTTGATCCCAGCCACTCACTCTTTCTGAGGTCAACCCATTCCGTGAGCTCAGTGCTCTCATTTCCTGTGGGCAAAATGAAGTGGGATATAAAGGGATTCTAGAAAGATCCTAGAGGGACTTATGCTTTGAAAGAAGTCGTTTCTTCTTTAATTAAAGGCAGGTTCTTACCTGAAGTTGCTCACATAGGAACCTAGTGTCATCCACAGGAAGCCCAGCATCTGTCAGTCAGCAAATCCTATCCATTCTGCACTGTAGACATCAGCAGCTCTGTCCCCTGGCTCCTGACGTCACACTTTCCTCTGCCTATTGTCTTTACCTGTGCTGCTGCAGTCCTCTCCTACCCCAGCACCTGTCCTTTCCCCCATTCCCACCCCAGTGCTCAAAGAGACAGTGTGGTTCACTTAGTAGTTCATATACACGTTTACCTTTAGAGTACCACAAATGGGGTGATCCAAACAACACAGACATACTCTCTCCTAGCTCCAGAAGCAGAAAGACCAGGATGTTGGTGCAAGGTCCTCCCTTCTGTGTTTTCTTAAGGTGGAAAGGCAGGGAGTAAGAGCAGTCAAGCATAAGAAATGGGGTCATATCTGCCTTTATAATGAATATATTCTTGTGATAAGGACCCTGCCACCTGGATAAGGGCAATCTACTCATGAAAGCAGGTTCTTCATGACCTAACCACATCTCAACACAGCTGGACTGGGGATGAGGTTTCTAGTGCATGGATTTGGGGGAACACATTCTCATCATAGTCTGAGCCACGGGAAGATCCATCAACAATTCTTTGCTGATAGCTGTTGTGGAGCAGGTTTTGTGTCTGGAGCTGAGGAGAGAACAGTGAAGACAACAAAGAGAAGTCTCCTTTTAATAGAGCCTTGAGACCCTGGGAGGTCAAACTGAAGGAGCTCACCTGTAAAGGAAACAGGGTGGGAGGAGGCCTTCTAACAGAACAATCAGTTCTTTAAGGGGGAGGGCACCTCAGGGTCATATTCTCTGACAGCTAAAAGTGGAGCCAGATGACCAGTGTGATGATTTGAATATGTTTGACTCAAGGTGTGGCACTATTGGGAGGAATGGCCTTGTTGGAGTAGATGTGGCCTTGTTGGAGGAAGTGTGCCGCTGTGCGGGTGGGCTTAGAGACCCTCATCCTGGCTGCCTGGCACAGCAGTCTTCTTCTAGCAGCCTTCATATCAAGAGATAGAACTCTCAGCTCCACCAGCATCATGCCCACCTGCACGCTGACATGCTTCCCACCATGACGATAATGGACTGAACCTGTAAGTCAGCCCCAATGAAATGTTGTCTTTTAGAAGAGTTGCCTTGGTCATGGTGTCTCCTCACAGCAATGGAAATTCTAAGACAGCAGAGAATGAGAGGATACCCTAGTCATTTCAGGGAAGGAGCAGAACACTGTCTCCAAACGGGTGAATGAGACTTTTCATATGAAATGGGGCTGAGTTGACAGTTATACTTCAAGTTTGTAGATGGATGATCATAGAAAATGGAAGTAAAGGAGAGACTATGGAGCACTCACAAAAAGGAACTTAGCATGACTGCCCTCCAAAAGACCCAACAAGCAGTTAAAAGAGTCAGAGATGCAGATATTTGCACACAACCAATGGACAGAAGCAGCTGACCCCTGTTAATTTAGGGAAGGCTGAAAGAAGCTGAGGAGAAGGGTGATCCTGTAGGAGGACCAGCAGTCTCAATTAATCTGGACCCCCAAGATCTCTCAAATACTGGACCACCAAACAGACAGCATACACCAGCTGATGTGAGGCCCCCAACACACATACAGTAGAGGACTTCCGGGTCTGTGTTCATTAAGAGATGATGCACCTAACCCTCAAGAGACTAGAGGCCCCAGGGATTTTAGAGGTCAGGTGGCATGGGGGATGGGAGCATCCACGTGGAGACAGGGATGTGGGGAGGAGGTGTAGGATGTGAAGTAATCAGAGGGTGGATCCGGAGGATAAGGGAAATGGAACATGGAGTGTAAAAAATAAATTAATTTAATAAAAAAAAATTTAAAAAAAGAAAATAGGATAAAGGAGAGATGGTAGAAGATTGTAGTCACACATAGGAGCCTCCAAGCCATTGGTGAGGACACTTAGAGGCCCATAAAAAAACTTGGACAGCAGAGATGGTGCATCCCTATACTCAGGAAGCCCCAAACTCAGGAAGCAGGGCAAGAAGATTGCAAGTTTGAATCCAACCTAGACCACACAGTGAAACCCCAAAGAGGAAAGGAGGATAAAATATATCCTGCTGTCAACAAAAATCCTACACAGAGAAAAATCATATAAGTCATGTGATGAGGGTCTGCAACTCGGCCCTGTGTATGTTAAAGTAGGTTATTAACTATGATGTAGATGTTATTAGACATAAAATAGTTCCTCCCCAGCTAAGGCCCTATAATCATCTGGCAGCACCTACTGAGCACTGAGTGCCACTCATTGTGACAGACACACAGGAATCAAACAGGAGCTAGGGATCTAGCTCTATGGGTAGAGTGGTTACCTACCATGAACAAAGACCTGGGTTCAATCCCCAGCACTCCATGAAAACTGAGAACAGTTGTAATCACAGCCCTCAGAAGTAGAACCAAAAAATGTTAGTTCAAGGTTGTCCTCGGCTTCATACCAAGTTCCAGGATAGCCTGAACTACATAAAAACTTCTCTCGAAAGACATGATATTTTGTTTGAAATATTAACGAGTATAGGCATATAACATCATTTTTTATGCAATCTGTTTTTGGTTTTACATGTTAGCTAGGGATGAAATTGTTACTTATTGAGAATAACAAAAAAAAAAAAAAAGGATCATGATGTTTAAATTGGACACTTGAAATTTAGCCTACCTTCCTGATAAGAAAAATCCCTTCAGTCTCTAAAATCCTGTGATCTCATGATTATTTTTGAAGCTTTCAAAGAACCCAGTTCAATGTATAACCCTAGGGCAGATCCATTTCATGATATTAGTTACTTTCCTTCACATTGTCTCAAGGACACAGGGAATTCTAAAGAATGACACTTGGTCCTGAACTTAGTGGTCCCACAGTTTCTCTCAGCCTTGCCACCATGGCATATTGACTGCATTAACTTACATTTGTAATGTTTCGCCATCAAATCAGAATGTCCCTTGGTAAAAAGCACACACGACTCATTGCCCTAGCAAAATGAAACTCTTAGTGTGACTCACTGGTAAATTGGCATTGATTCGAAGTTGTATTTTGTTTGTAGCACAGTGAAGGGCATGTGTCATTGCATGTGTTTCTGAGGGAAAGTATTCCCTTACTATACAAGAGAACCTCAAAATCCCTTGCACTTCTAGCTCAATGTTTGCCTTTGCTTCTTAGAAGCCAGATTTACCAACCTCCTATTTTAGGTTGGTTCTTTTATCTCAAGGTATAGACTTATCCTGAAGTATTCCCTATACATAGTGTCTTTCAGCTTTAGCTGTTATTGCAAGGGGTCTCAATGCAAGGTGATCTCATCATGAGCAAGACCTCACCTCTCTGCATAGCAGACAAGCCAGCCAGTTGGCAGAAAATTGAAATAAGTCAACACCCAGGAACACAGCACTATCTCTTCCAGCTGTGAAACTAAAACTACCTCTGAATAACAAGATGGCTCTGGGTTGGGAACTCTGGAGCATCTACAATGGATGCTCTGGGTGGTACTCTGTGAGTCTCTTCAAAAGCAACTTCAGTATAATGTTCAGGAATTTTTAGTGGCACATGTATGACAAGAACTCACCCAGATCCTATTGTGTAGAGTCCTTATTTGTAGTGTCTTGGACTGGCATTCTGGAAGCTAAATGCATGCTAATACAGGTTCTAGGTAGTGAGCTATTTGCACTCCTCTAATTCTGGAGCTGTTATCCAAAATAACGAATCTATGGGCTCCATCCTAGCTCTTGAGCCTTTCTCATTATGTTACCCCAATCAATGGTTTATTGAACATCACTAGTCACACAGAGAGTCATCCCAGTTCCTCCTAATCTCTCTAAGGGCAAACCTGTGAGGTCATTCAATCTGTCTTAAACCAGTCACATCGGAAGTCTTTGACATTTAGCTCTTAGTAATTTCTGGATGATGGTTTGTGGTCACTGGCCCTCTTCCCATTGGCAGAGTAACTGTTAAAACCATAGAGAAGTATAAAGCATCCCATCTTAACCTCCTAAGTGGGGCTTTTGTGAAGTCCCACTGACCAGACTATTGAAGATAATGGTTGTCATGGTTTGAATATGCTTAGCCCAGGGTTTGACACTATTTGGAGGTGTGGCCTTATTGGAATGGGTGTGTCACTTTGGGTGTGGGCTTAAGACCCTTACCCTAGCTGCCTAGAAGCCAGTATTCTGCTAGCAGCCTTAAGATGAAGATGTAGAACTCCCAGCTCCTCCAGCACCATGCCTGCCTGGATGCTGCCATGCTCCTACTTTGAGGATAATAAACTGAACCTCTGAACCTGTAAGCCAGCCCCAATTAAATGTTGTCCTTATAAGAGTTGCCTTGGTCATGGTGTCTGTTCACAGCAGTAAAACTAATATAGTGATAAACTTTAACACATTTAAATGAGCGTGGCTGTGCTGCAGAATAACAGTAAGGGATAGATAACAGGGTGATTTTTTTCCTATTGCCAGAGTGGAAAACCCAAAGTGTTTGTCCAAGGTCATAGAACTGGAGGGAATCAAGCATCATTGACTGGGGCAGTAGGACTGTAAGGCCTGAATCTCACAATCAGGTTTCTAAATCTCATGCACTATTTTATCAGACACCACAGGCCTTGCCTCCCAGAGGAAAAAGTAGATTTCTACTCCTGTCTTCTGAGGAGCTCCAGATACAGCAACAGACATAAGCATACAGAACAGTTTCACACTCCTATTTATGTCTACTAAGGAACATCTTTCAACCATCCCAGCTAACATAGGTCCTCCACATGTCTCCTGAAAACATGCCAGCATTTTGAAATCTGGATCCGTCTTCCCTCAAACATGCAGACTAGGCCAGTGAGCCGACTCAGGAGGTAAAGGTACTTGCTGCCAAACCTGATGACCTGAGTTCAATCCCTGGGTCCCACACAGTGGATGGAGAGAACCAACTCCTGAAAGCTGTCTTCTGACCTCCCCATTGGTACAGAGGCATGTGCACACATACACACAAATAAATAAATATTTTCAAAAGCTGCAGTATTAACAAGGGTATGATGACTGTGGTCACAGTTAGGATATGAACCTGGGTCTTCTCATCCCAGGCCTTGAGTTTTTCCACTCACCATGTTTCTACCTTCTCTCTGAAAGCCAACGAAGCTCATTATTTCCCCTAATAGCCAGCCTGAATTTTCCCTCCTACAACCAGGCTGGGTCTGAGATACAATTTACACAACAAAGTCACAACAGTGTGCTTCTATAATAGAAAGCAAGAAGGGCAGCTGCTCCTGCAACCCACCTACTCTTCTGCGACGCGTTTTGCTGGGGAGAGCACCAGAATGAGGGTTTATTAGGAAACATACAGGTGGCTTTGGATGCTAGACTTGGGGTGATACAACTGTCTTTGGATAATTTGGACAAGTATAGCACATGGTTGTAGGTGGGGAGGTGTGCAGAGAGAGGAGGCTAACGATGGAAGAGAGATTACCAACTGCATGCTCTAGCCTTGGGTGACAAAATGTTGTCACCATCATTCTCTTCCCACTCTCCTGCTCTATTTCCCCCCAGTGTCCCAACCCTGCTTTACATGTTAATTATCTATTGGCTCATCATCTGTTTTCTCAATAACAATTAAACTCACAAGGACAATGATTTGATTTGCCCTTGGAGTCTCCCTAGAAGCTAGAACAGCCTGAAAACCTTTGTTTGTGAAAATCAATGCACAAGAGAGTTTTCCCAAAATGGGAGGCCTGATGTTCACAAACTAAATCCTAGATACAGAGGCATTTGGAAAGCTCAAGTATAAAATGGTCCTATTTTGATGAAAGGCCCCTGTGCAGAACGCTCTTTATTGTGTCCTCCCATCTCAATGGGGAAGTAAACACTATCTCCTCTCTTCTTTGTCTCAGCTGTCAATCAGGTGGGATACAGATAACAATACAGGGGGAAGCAACCCTGTAATCCTGGTACCAGGAAGGCTCATGCAAGAGGATTCCAAGTTCGAGGACACCCAGTGCTATAGAGTGAAACCCTGTCAGAAAAACAAAATTACAGGGACTGGTGAGATGGTTCAGTTGCTGAAGTGCTTGCCAGTCAAGTGTGAGGATCTGAGTTCAGATCCCCAGCACCCACGTAAGAGCTAGATGCAACAGTGCATGTCTGTAACTCCAGCACTGGGGCCAGATAGGAGACAGGAAGCCCCTTGGAACTCACTGGACAGTCCTAACATGCGCTCTGGGCTCAGTAAGAGATCTTGTCTCTAAAAATAAAGTAAAGAGAAGTGAAGACAACTAATGTCAACCTCTGCCCTCCACACATGTATACATATGCACCCATGTGCACACATATATGAACATAGACATGTACCCTAACAAATACATTTGCAAAATAACAAAACAGGAGAGTAACATACTGATATTCATTCTCCTACCATTTCAAATGGTCACGTTTTCAAAAAAACCACTCTCTAGTCTCTGAAAATTAAGAGACTGGCTGTTCATATTATGTACTGGAAAGAGCTAAGACAAAGACACAGACTCTATTTTTTTAAAAATTCACAAAGAAATTAATGTGGCCATATCAGCAAGCAGTTGCCATCATTTGTCAGAAGGTCCCCTTTTGAGAGAGCATCCAGATATCGCTTTGTCTCCATCCAATGTCAATAAGCTCGTGTGGAGAAAGCCCTGCGACCCACTATCCATGAGTAGGGAATGACTAGCTAGTGAACATCTCCAACAGCCCACAGAAAGAACTGAGGGCAAATTGTGAAATTAAAAGTCACTGTCATAGGCTGGGAAGATGGCTTGGTCAATTCAGTCCTTGCTTAGCAGGCATGGGGACCTGAATTCAGATGACAAGCAATAAGGCATAGTCCATGCTTATAATTCCAGAGCAGGGAATGTGAGTCAGGCAAGTCCCCGGGGCTTCCTAGGAAGTCATTCTAGCCTATTTGGTGAGCCGCAGGCCACTGAGAACCTCTGCCTCGAAACGGAAAGCAGACTGGACAACTCCTGAGGAACAGCGGCTAAGGTTGTAGCCTCTACACCAAAAAAAAAATCACTACTTTAAAGTCTTCGTGTCCCTAAAAGTTTTTGAGGATAACTGTAACATCATTCCTAACGAAAAACATGTAATAAAGGGATATTGCTTTCCGGCACAAATCTGTGGTTAAAATGAACCAAGAAGACATTTATCTCCCCCAAAGGAGGAGAAAATTTATTACTCACAAATATGACATGGAAAATGAAATTAGGCTCTAGCAGGAATGAGCTATAATTTCATCCCCGCGTGTTCCGAAGAGAGTTTTCAGAGGAGAGAGAGAGAGAGAGCAATCGGCCCTTTTCCTCTCAAAGATCAAAAATGTGTGAGAAATTATGCTACAAATTACGGAGCCTGAGGCTGAAAATGTCAGAAATAACCACTGAAGCCCAAGAAAACAGTTCATCAGCTTCGTTTTAAGAAAGCGGCGCACATTGTCCAGTGACCCAGGACTAGCTGGATGCTAAGATAAGAAGCACACCATTAGAATATTTGTTTTTCTCTTGGGCTTTAGTCAGCAGGAAGCCATGGCTGTTCCCTGAATAGACTAGGGCACTCAGTCTTCTTGAGTAGGGGGTGTACTTGGAGCTCCTTTCTCCAGAAGTTGTAATGGTGTAAACGAATTCATTTTCCAGCCTGTTCTCTGTCCCGGGGACCAATGACCCATATTTCTGAAACTGTCTGAGATTTGGTATGTGATGAGTACCAGCTTAAACATTACACAGGCTGACCCATAGCCAAACTCTTCCCGACACTCTCCATCTCTGATGGTGAAATCAGTCATGGTATTCATACCTGATTTTAGTATCTGTCAATGTCCTAAGATGTGCTTGACTGAGTGACCAATAGGGATGAATAGAAGCCAGGATATGGAGCCAGGAAGACTGTGGGCCAATCACTAGCTGGACCTCCTGGTCTTCGATTCCTCCGCTGTTAAATGGGCAGAGATACTTTCTGACCTTGTAGACTGCTGCAAAGTCAGAGGGAGAGGCTGGTGCTTGTTATACATGATGCTGGTGATTGCTGACCAGAGATACACAGAAACACCACAGCAGGTCATCAAACGCTAGTCATTGTGATATATCCATTAGTGGAGTGTTACTAGAGGAGAAGGTGCAGGGTGTGTGTGTGTGTGTGTGTGTGTGTGTGTGTGTGTGTGTGTTTGTGTGTTTGTGTGTATGTATATATATATGAGTGTGTGTGTGTATGTATACATGTGTGTGTATATGTTTATATGTGTGTGTTGAGATAGTCCCCTGTGCAAGCTTCACCCTCCTGAATGCTGGGTTTATAGACATGTGCCACCACCCTTGGTTACCAAGAAAATCAAAGAATAAACAATCAAGTGCTGGAACAGGGCAGAATCCCTACTAAAGTAAGCACAGTAATTCAAGTGCATATTCTCTTTGGGAGCACGTTTCCTTTCTTATCCTCTTGAGAATCCAAAAGGGCTAATAGATAGAAGCCAGAGGCGATACTAGATAGTCTACCATGCTCAGGACAGTCCTCAATGCCTCTGCTCCCCACAAGCTAAGACCCAAGTTGCACCACCCCCAGCTTCAATATGGATTAGGAAAATCGGTTCAGACATTTTGATGGATTCACATACATTCCTGGAAGATACCATTTTCCTGCTTATACAAACAGGAATTCTGGCACATGGTAGATTGACACTTCAGAAAGATGACCCACCAGTGTCAGTCTGCAGCTGTGTTTGCAATGTTCCTACCAGGCAGTTGTTAGTCACCTATATGGGGGTCCCTATTTTTCAATGCTGGAAGTGACAGGTGCTTTATATCTGTCAGTGTGGCTAGGGATCACCTCCTGTGAAATCCTGTTCTATTCCCAATCTCATACTACTATATTCAAGGAGAAAAATCATATACACTTTTTTTTAATCATAGACCATCTGTCTTAGTGACTTTTCTATTGCTGTAAAGAGACACCGTGACCAAGGCAACTTATAATTGGGACTTACAGTTCCAAAGAGTTACAGTCTATGACCCATCATGGCAGAAGGCATAGCAAGTAGGCAAAGAGGCACTGAAACAAGAGCTGAGAGCTTATGTTGTTATCCACACATAACTCTATTGGTGGCAGAGAGAGAGAGAGAAAGAGAGAGAGAGAGAGAGAGAGAGAGAGAGAGAGAGAGAGAGAGAGAGAGAGAGAGAGAACTAATTGGAAATGGTGTGAGTTTTTGAAGCTTCAAAGCCCACCTCCAGGGACATACTTCCTCCAACAAGACCACAGCCCCTACTCCTTCTGAGCAGCTCTACCAACTAGGGACCAAGTATTCAAATTTACAACCTATGGGGTCCATCTTCATTCGAACCACCATGCTACCTATAAGGTTGAGTTTTGTATCTCCTTCATCCCCTCTCTTTTCTTTGGACCCACTTTGGAGCTTCCTGACTTAGGCTTTCTTATTTTCTAGCTTCCAACATTTCTTCACACCAAACAAGAATACCTGCTTATCTCCTCCCCATCCCCAACTCCCAAGTGTCTATTCTAAGCTCTGTGCCTTTCAGGAATGTGCTAATTATGAAGGTAGAGATGGATGAAGGCAAGGCTGGTACAAAACACAAGCCATGAAATCACATTTGTGTCTCTTCCATACACACCTACTTTCCATGATACCCAAGAAAGATATCCAGGCACAGCTAGAATGTAGTAGCTATCTTTGCTCCATAGGAAGGGCAAATCAGTAAGATGCCCACTCAGTCCAATTTATGATTAAACATTGTACTTGTCACCCTAGAGACCACCCATCATGTGTTCTACCTACCCATGGCTCCCATTGCTGTGTCTGTGCAATTAGATGGGAAATGGGCCATCTCCAACCACTAAACTCTAATAAAATACTGCGTTGTTGTAAATACATGATTCTGTCCTAGTAGGTAACTGTTATTTTTAAGTTGATTTAGTTCATTGCCTTGAATAACATATGATGTTAACTGGATTTCCCATTTGTGTCATTGAAGAGTTATGTGGAAAATACAGAGAAAAGCAACCCCTTTGGAAACAGTGAAAGGAAGAAAGTTAATTGAATTTAAATTAGACACAGCAATAACTTAGAACATAATTGAAAGGTTCCAGGGAAACTTGTGTTTTCATACAGCACAGTAAGATTCCTTTAGGATAAAATGGTTCAGTCCAAAGCTCTAATATATAATATACCTTCACAATCCACTTGTTTATGAATGTCAAATACTTTTTGATGTAAAAATACATTGAGTTTTCTGTGTTCAGAAGTCTTTAAATAAGGATATAAACTCTATTTTTTGATGACTCTGAAAAGGAATGAAAATGTTATCCAATCTGGGGTTGTATGTCAGTGGTGGAGCACTTGACTAACATATGTGAGACCTTGGGTTCAGTCCCCAGCACTAAAAAAAGAGAACAGAGGGGAGGAGGAAGGGAAGGAAGAGGAAGAGGATGAAAGGGAGGAAAGAAAGAAGAAAACAATGACTTGTTTCTGGCTTCATATTCCCATTATTATTTTTAATATTATATTTAATATATGACACATTTATTGTTTTTGTTTTTCCTTTGTATTTATTCCTCTCATATATTACATCCCAACTAGGAGTTTCCCCTCCCTCTCCTCCCCCCCCCAGTTCCTCCCCCTAACTTCCCCTCTCCTCCATCCCTACCTCCTTCACCTCCCCTCAGAAAAGAACAGGGTATCAACTAAATATGTCATCACAAACTACAATAAGACCAGGCACATATTCTCCCATCAAGGCTGCATGAGGCAACCCGGTAGGAGGAAAAGAGTCTCAAAGGCTCTCACTGTTAGGAATCCTACAAGAACACAAATTTACACAACCAGAACATATTTGCAGAGGACCTAGGTCAGACCCGTGCAGGCTCCCTGATCTCAGAGAGCCCACCTGAGTCCTGGTCAGCTGGTCCTATGGGTCTTGTTCTTGTGGTGTCTTAAGACTTCATACAAAAGGACTCTCCGTTGCTATGAGATCTTCGCATAGGCTTTATTAGGAAACCACAATGGTTTATATTTTCCAGTTGTTTAATACTGGATGCTTTGGGTGTCTTTCTCACTGAAAATATATCAGCATTGGTTTCAAGGGCATCATGCTTACCAAACTGACCAATAGGGTTGGGCACGGAAGGAGTTAGGCTGTGGTTACCCATGACTGCCTGCTCAGCCCCAATACCATCCTTGGAAGAGTACTTCCTATAGGTGATCCACAGCCATGTCCACCTTGATGTCCAAGCCCAGGGCTCCTCTTCCCCTGTGTCTCCATCCAGATCATGTCAAACTATCCTCACTCTTTGTGCCACTGCTCTGCGTAGCTTTTGAAAACTAGAACCTCACTTACTAACCTCTATCTGAGATCAAGTTAATCCTCTACCCCAGTTAAAGGTAGGTGGGTTGCAGAGGAGTCCCACTCCCATACCGGCCCCACACCCTTCACTGGTTCAAAGAGTGCCATCTAGTGGCTATATGTTGTTTGCCACCATCCATCCCAGGTCCTTATGTTTTATTCCAGGCTACCCCCTCTGCTATGGAAGTACTGCCCTAAAAGGACAAGCTGTCGGATAAGCAATGTATCACATGGCTGGGTGACCTTTATCTCAGAGATAGGGACAACTAAGGTGGACTTCTTCTTCCTTTTCTGTTTATGCAGCTCCGAGCAACGAGTCCCCTGTTCCACTTCTTACCACAGCTCTGGTTTGCACTCAAGCGACAGCATCACAAAAGCAGGACCCATGGGCCTTCCAGAAATAAGACAAGTGCCAACTGTTGTGATTGAATGCGACGACAATAAGGAAAACGTGCCTCATGAACCCGACTATGAAGACTCGTCCTGCCTGTATGCCCGGGAAGAGGAGGAAGAGGAGGAGGATGAAGATGATGACGCATCCTTGTACACCAGTACGTGCAGGCAGGCTCTCCATGACTGTGGGGGAGGCATGGGACCGTAGAAACACCACAGAACAGCTGCCTGAAGATGTTGTTTTAAGTGGGCCTTAGGTCGCAGGACAGCTCAGGTGGCTTCCCCAGGCCCCTTAAGCAGTAATAAGAGCATATAGTTACACAGCTATTTTATCACCCCCTACCTATGCCTTGGTTGCTTTCTTGAAGTGTAACCCTCTTCCAAACCATAAGGAGTTGGGGGAGGAAATCTTGAAAGTCTGTTGCATGTGTGTAAACCTAGCTACTATATATGCAGCATATTTATGTTCAAGTGTAGGGTTTAATGGTACGAGGATAGCTATAGCTGATGTGGGGGCAATTGTTTGATAAGTGAATTTATTATAACAGCAGCCACAAGTTGCCTGAATGGTGTGTTCCCACTAATGAGCTAAGACTGTGTCCCCATAGCTCTATTTTAAAGCATACTTAGGACATCAACATGGTCCCACTTTACTGGTAAATGGAGATAGTGGAGAAGAAAGAGTAAAAGTGATGTGGGAGAAAGAACAAGCAAAGTGCAGTCAGAGGCTGCAGTGACTGGAGTGGAAGGGGGCAGCTGCTGAACCTGTGTGCCGGGTGGCACCTGAGAGTTAAGCCTCTGTGTGGGGTGTGTGTGTGTTGGGGGGGGGTGTCTCACATTAGTACGCTAGACCTTTAGAGCCAGATCATTCTGTTATGAAGGTGATGCTGAGCATTGCCTCCAAGGGTCTCCATCAGTTAGTTGACCAACCTCCTGACTGCCACCTAACCTTCAACAACCCAGAATGCCTCTAGACATCTCCCAGCTGCTCACTAAAGAGCAAAGTCAACTCTGCTTAAAGCCACAGATCTATCACAGACCTGGATGCTCAGGAACCTGGGTGTTCAAAAGAAAGAACGATCCCAGAATATTGCTCATTTCACAGTCCTTGACTCTGCTCTCACCCCCACGTGGTCCCACACTGACCGCACAGTATTATCTTATCTTCCTTTGGATGTCCTGAGTTCCAGGAAGCTGTTCTGGTCTGTCTCCTGATGGTTCCCAGTGTCCGTGTTTCCACTGAACATAGGTAGATGTGGATTCCCACAAGCCTACTGCCTGTGGGAGTACCCATTCTCCTGGTGGCAGCTCTCTTCTGTGGAGCCTTTCTTGGCTGCCAAAACCTCTCTCCTGTCTGTTCCTCTCCCCTCTATGGCACTTCACAGCTGGTCTTGTCCTCCTTTGTGATGTTGCTGCATGCTGGAGATTTCTGAAGGGAGGAGAGATCCAGTCACAGGTTGCCCTTCCCTCCCAATATGCCCCATGCTCACCCTGTGAGTTGTCTAAAGCCTGATAATGGCAGCAACTCTAAGAACTTGGACTTTGGTGTTCTTGGGTATTACGCCTTTGTCTCTCTCTTCCTGCCTGCTGCTTTATACCCCACCTACGGTTGGCCCCGTGGGCATTCAGGTGTCTCTGTTGACTGACTAATTTCTCCCTCCCACAGGCTCACTAGCCATGAAGGTCTGCAGGAAGGACTCCTTAGCCATCAAACTCAGCAACAGGCCCTCTAAGCGAGAGCTAGAAGAAAAGAACATCCTCCCCAGGCAGACCGATGAAGAACGGCTGGAACTCAGACAGCAGATTGGCACCAAGCTCACCAGGTAAGAAAGCAGCACACACATGCACACACACACACAACACACACACACACACACACACACACACACACACACACACACACACCTTGTGACCCTAGGACAGTCTCTGTGGCTACAGTAAAAGCATGTAATCTCCATCGCTAACCTCCTTCTTTGTGTCTCTTGGCAACTTACTGCATACAGAGCCAGAGGATAGCAACTTCTTTTGTCCCTAAGTTTACTTGTACAGTCCCTTCCCTTCACTAAGCCAAGTCTTGGAGATTTCACTTGACTCAAGGGTTAGGATTGAAGACCTGTATGTAAAGGAGTTGTGACTTGGTTAACTATAGAGACAATCAAGCACACTTTCTGTTGTGTAGTCAGTAATTTGGTAGTGATGCCCCATTGCTACTCTGGGATGCTTCTTGAATGGTATATGTATGGTTATTAAAGACATATATACATAGGCATAGCTTTGTGTTCTAGTAATGTTTTAATATAGTATGCTTGTCATCTAAGTATAAGTCTATATAAGTATCAGGTAACATTGTTGAACACTTGCTATAAGGGTGTGCTCCAAAGCATTTTACATTATATATATTAAGTCATTTCTTCTCTGAAATTCCTGTAAGAGAGGCATGCTAATGCTCAATTCATAGTTGAGGACATCAGGCTTAGAGAATTTTAGTTAGTCTCAGTTATTTTTCTATTATTGCATATTACTATAGGTAGATTCTTTCTGGTAATTAGATTGGTTTCTTTCTGGAGGATGTTGTGGTAATGATACCGGGCTGTGTGAAGTAATCAATACTGATATGATTTAGCATTGGGTAACATGGTCTTCAAATAAGGGAAACAAAGATATCAGAAAAAATATATATTTTCTCATGCACTTGCTCACTCATGACTGTGTGTTTAATCATCTATCTATCTCATTGACATGTAGTGGTGTGGCTACCAGTATCTATATTGGCCAGTGATAGTTGCAACTCTCTAGAAAGCCCAAGCCATTTAGACACTATGACTATTAAACTTTCTACTAAGCTTAACCTCCATGAACTCTCATCCATTGATATTATCTTCTTCCTTCTATGGCTGCTCAAAGTACCCACAATCATCCACGTTTAGAGTGGAAGCAATATCTACTCTCTGTCTTGTTGGACATGACAATGCCCTAGGTATCTCCAGGCCTCCCCTTTCAGAAGACATATAACCAGAACTGAGGGTGGGGCAGTTCGTGGTTCTGGACTGACTTCTGACCCAGAGTGTTCCAGTATAAATGTAGTTCAAATGAGGCTATCCTTAGGTGGCATCAGGCCTGGGGAAAAGGAAAGGCTTGGGCCTGACCCTTCCCAGAGTTCAGTTTCACCTGTGCATGTAAATATCTTTTTATTACACAGGTTTCTTCTTGCCTCCCATTTCGCAGACTTTCCTATAGAACAAACAGAACTTGTAGTACTTGTAGAATGGAAGACCAGTGCAAGACTTTTCCATGGATAGAGTAAAATATATGCTGTGTATCTTGCCTAATGTAACACTGGGGTGGAAAATGACAGAATAAAAGTGAAAATAAAAAGAGGGAGAAATGAGAGATGCAGAAAGCAGTCCTGCCTGCCCTGGTATGAACTAATCAGTGGGAAAGAACATTTTTGTTCTCTAGCATTCTTCCTGAAGAGAGAATGCTTCTAGATTCTCAACACACAACCATATCCCACCATCATAATACTCTGGCAGCCATGACCAAACTCAGTAGGGAAAGAGTAATGGCTGTCTGTGTTTGGAGAAATTGTGTTCAAAACTTTGTCCAAGAAATCCTTCCTCCTACTAACACATAAATATGTTTTGTTTACCAATACACAAATCATACTGAGAATCCATAAGAGCTACTGGGGACTAACCATGGTGTTTGTCTATCCTCAACCATCTTTCATGATGGCTAAAGGGATTAAACAACCAAGGACGGAGACAGCAGTGGGGAGAGTGGCTGTCATTTCAAGGCCCTTCCTTCTTTCAACTCGAGTCTTTCTTTCCTATGATAAGGCCTTTGGTGCTGTAGTCAGGTTAGGGGGCCTAAGCCCAAAGGAGGAACATCAGAGTTGCACAGCGTTTCATAACTCAGATGGAGAAGTCACATCTGCATGGCATAGCCATCCTCACACCATGGACTCACACTCAGAGAGTTTTAAAGACTGTCCTCTTTAGAATGAGAACCAGCTCTATTCCACCAGCCAGTCATTGATTCTGAAACCAGGGCAGAAAGTCTGAGCCAGAGAGTGACCAAGGTGTTCCAGACCACAAAGCCTAACTTTGGGCTCTGTTTCCTCAGTCATCACCCCCATACTCTCTACAAAACTTCCCAGGCTAAAGTTCTGATCACTGTGTACATACACAAAGCAAAGTAAGGTGAATGTGGCAGTCTGTCTGAGAGCTTGTCAGGCTGTGGTGTTCTGTGCAACCGCAGAAATAGACTGGAGATCATAAGCACCTGAAATCCTCCAGCCGA
>JADRCD010233065.1:0-13640 GCA_019843815.1 Montemys delectorum | reverse complement strand
TCAGACACACCAGAAGAGGGCGTCAGATCTCACTATGGATGGTTGTGAGCCACCATGTGGTTGCTGGGATTTGAACTCAGGGTCTTTGGAAAAGCTGTCAGTGCTCTTAACCACTGAGCCATCTCTCCAGCCGGTGGATAGAATCTTATATACAGTTTTGGATGGGTTGGGGTCTGACTGCAGCTGCTTCATATTGGCTTGGTCTGAGATGTTAGGGATGCCTCATCTACATGTGGAAGGGCTTGGGGGGTGCTGCCCCTACATGACTGATGACCACAATCCTCTCTATGGGGAGCTGTGGCTATGTGTAGGGACCTGGTGCTAGGAACAGATGAAACTCCTACCATTCCTTCAGGCTCCCTGGGGCTTCAAGCTTTATCTTACCAGGGTCCTTATTCCCTGTATTCCCTGTTCCCTCAGGGGCGGGGGGGGGGGGATGGCGGGGACATACAGCCGTTCCTGCTGCTGCTTCTGTGCTCTCTGGTTGGCTTTGGGAAGGCATCAATGCGATATGCCGCTCAGTTCTACACATAGTGAGGTTAGATACTGCAGAATTCCAGTTGTGGCATCTGAACAGTTTTTTTTCTTTTTTAAACTCTTATGAAATTCAGTGTCTCCAGATATCGGGTGAGGACACTGGTAGCCTGTCCTTCAGAAGATGGATGCCACAAAAAAGTTAAGAGGATCCTGGATATTTAGCTCTGTATCTGGCTAAATTTGGTTTCTTGGAAATAAGTTCTCAAATAAATGTGCCTGGGGTACACCTTTTGTAAAACTGCTGTAAGTGTGGACTGGATACCAGCTCACTCCTGGGGGAGTGGAGCAAGCTGCAGGTGGCCTCGGGTGACAGGAAGGACAGGACATGATTCTTTCATATTTGTTGGGGAAAGGACTTCTTTCACAATTTTTTTTGTGTGTGTGTGTCAAAGCTCCTGCTTAGGCTCCAGCTTCTGGAGAACCTGTCCTAACCCACAGGAAGGCTCCTGGAGGGTGGAGATGGCAGTACTGCAGGACATGGAGAGCTGTGATGGACACCCGAGGCACATGTTTCTAGAATGATAACTATACTCTACCTCTGAGTGAGCCCACTTGGATGTCCACTCATGACAGGAGGCAAGCATCAAGCCCTGCATCCAGGGGAAGGTAGAAGACTCTGCACAGGTCCAAGAATCAGATAGTAGACTCAACTGGGCCAAGTATCAAGAGTACTAAGCTTGGGTCCTCAGAGAAAAAGACTCCAAGAAGAGATTAGGCACATGAGAGATTTCTTGGGGGAACCATCTATGGAGGCTAAGTGTCAAGTGGACAGAATTAGGTGGGGAGAGGCATCAGACCGTGCTGGAAACCTTGCACCTGCCCAAGGAGAACGTTTGTATATGTAGAGCTTTAGACTGTAGTGGGACTCTGCCAAAGTTCCAGGTGAAGTGAGACAGTTATAGGCTCAGGATGTTTATTACAGGCATCCGAGCAGGGAAGGGATTGTCCTCTTGTGCACTGACCTTGGCTGGAAGCAGTGAGAACAGTGACCTGATATTAACAATGCAGAAAGTTCCAAGGTACCATGTTTGGAGGCTGCCGATGATGATCCAGGCTTTCTGCAGCAGGCTCTCTTGAAGCGGCATCTGAGCATGCACATATGGCCCCACCTTCTACCCCACATTTACTCAAAGAACCCTTGACTACACAGATGAGCAGGGGCAACATACACACAGGCTGGGATCGACAGTAAGACTGTCATGTAGAAGCGCGGACCATTATTCTAGTCTAAAATCTGCTGCGAGTAAGGTATACAGTCTTGAGGGGGAAAGTCCCCATCCCTTGGATTTATTGATTTATTTTTTTCAACTGCAAAATTGGAGGCTTCACTTGTATCTCTTTTCACTATCATCATTTTGTGTGTTTATGGATTACTTTCACAACCAAAAGCCAATAAAGACAGCCAGTCTCAATGAACAGCTCCAGCAAGGCAAAGAACAGCAGGAATGCTCATTCACCCAGCATGTGTTTACTGAGGAGCCAGAGCGAGTGCTGAGCGCTGCCGTTAGGTTAGGTTAGTGAACAAACAACGCAATCCTTGCCCTTCTGGACCTGCATTGTGGTGAAGATACAGAGGGAAAGATGGAGTAGCGAAATGAAATGAACAACGCGGGCATCTGGGGGAGATAAACAGCACCCGGTGACAGGCAGCTGTCAGCAGTGGGGTCTCTGAAAGGTTCCACACGCTGTTCATGTGTCTAACACGATGGGCCATTTTTCCGTAATATCCATATTTATGGAGCACTTGGTGTGTGCTGGGCTTAGGGCTATCTGTTAGGTTGTCTTCGGTCAAAACCACAAACAACAACTTCCTTCTTGGAATATTTACCCAGACCTGCTGAGTTCTTTGTTAGAACAGTGCTCGCCACACTGGCTGGTGCACTTCTTGAGGCCTGAAGTTTTCCCGCAGCCTGCATCCTTTGTCTTCTCTCCCCTGTGAAAGAGGCAACAGGAAGTGATGAGGTCAGCAGATGGGGGGGGGGGGCGGCTGTTGCTTCTACCAGCTCATCCAGGTCCTGGCTGTGCAACTTGGGGCAAAAGACATTTCCCCTCAGCCCCATTCTCAGTTTTCCTTTCTGTGAGTGGGATTGGCTACAGTCTACTCAGATTCCAACATGACTGCGTAGAAATATTAGCTTTTTGCAATATTTAGACAAACCTTCACATTTAGCTATTCATAAAAGTCTATGTAAAATGTTGATACTTCCATTAAAGCAAAACAATTACACTGAGTCCCAGCTCAGTCCTCATCAGGGAAGTGTGTGTGTGTGTGTGCGCGTGTGTGTGCGTGCGTGCGTGCGTGTGTGTGTGTGTGTGTGTGTGTGTGTGTAAGAGAGAGAGAGAGAGACAGAGAGAGGGGGGAAGGACGGAGGGAGAGAGGAGGGAGGGAGGAAGGGGGAGAGGGAGAGAGAAGAGAAGAGGACAGAGAGAGGGAGAGAGGGAGGCAGAGAGAGAGAGAGAGAGAGAGAGAGAGAGAGAGAGAGAGAGAGAGAATCCATGGTGTGCATGTGGAAATCAGAACACAACTTCAGGTGTTGGTCCTTGCCCTCCACTATGTTTAAGATTCGGGTCTGTCTTCTGCTGTTCACTGCTGTGGTGCTGGGCTAGCTGACCTGTGAGCTTCTACAGACTTTTGTGTCTCTACCTGGCATCGTCCCATCATAGAAAGACTGTGATTGCAAACGCATACTATCACAGCTAGGATTTATGTGGGTTCTGGGGATTTGAACTCAGATCTTCATCCTTGTGTGGCAAATCATTTATCTACCCATTGAGCCATTTCCCCAGCCAGGGAATAGTTTTGAAAACAAAATTTGTGTTCGACTCCCCACACTGACACTTTGTCACTGTTCTACTGTTAGCTGGGCCGTTCCACCCTCACCCACTGTAGCCCCCAGCTGCTGAGCATCCCATTTTTGCTAGGCAGGTGGTCTCCTCATGGGCTACACCACCAGCTTCCAATTTTATAGGAGGAAATGTGTTTCCTCCTTTGAAGTACTATAGGTCATTTTGGGAACCCAAGAAAAAGCTCTGGCTAGAACCATCAGGCCCTGCTGTGTCTGGATTCTGATTGAATGGGGTCGCCTCTGTGGGCATCTCTCTTTTGTTTTTGTACTTTGAGACCCTGAGGTGGCAGAAGTAGTAGGGTGACTTTTGTTAAACAGATGCTACCGGCACTTGTGTTGGAGGTCAGGGTGCTCCGTCAAAGGCGGAGGTAATGTATTTATTTATCACGGCCTACATTTCGAGTCCCCGAGTCCCGGTTCCTTCAGTTTATTCTGTCCAAGGCCGTTGGGGTCCGACAGAGATCAACAGTGTTTCTACAGAGATGAGGCAGCTCGTCAAAACCTGAATTAGATGTTAAATCTTTTTGAAGTGGGGAGGAGGTGAAGGGAGGGGCAGAATTATATCGTGCAAAGAATTTATCCTGTGTTGTTTCCTGTGCGATAATGTCCCCGAGAAGATTTGTTGCCAAGCAAGTTGCAAACTGCTGTTGCAGGCTGATAGGTCTTGCCAATTCATTTTGATGAATCTTGCCAGTTGAAAAAAGTATTTTTTTTTTCTTTCCTTTCATACACTGGGGCTGGTTGGAGTGGACAGTAGCCTCCAGGGCTATGGCAGTATCCCCCTGCATGCTCAGGGTATGTGCTACCAGAGATGCTTCAAGAGGCACTTGCCATAAAAGAGAGAAGTCCGTCCGAACTGGGAGAGTTTCATCCGAGAGCCTCTCCCTGGCCTCTGCTTATGTTTCTAACAGCCCTATTAGTCTGCCCATATAACACAGGAGAGGGAAAAAGTATTGTAGATTAGAGTTAGGCAGATTCAGGCACGTACTCTGTATCGACTCTAAATGACATGTATCTCTGAAGGCTCCTAACATGCAGCATGGATATTGGAGCCCTGTTACTCGCATGCTTGCCATGCAAGCACAGAGAGTGAGCAGATCCAGGTATAGACCTGACCCCATTTCTTGCTGCCTAAACAGTACTCTGAAACTCAAGAACAAAAAGAGTGGGAGAAGGATGAGCTTAAATTCTCCAGCTGCACACATACACACGTGGACTCAGATTTCCAAAGCAATTTTCACTTGTTCCTTTGGGATGAAGTGAGATGATGTCACTAAAGTCATTGGTACAGTTAGTGTTTGGTGTCATCATGGAGGATGACACTGGGACGGAGAAGGTACCACTCTGGATCTTGGAAGTGTAGCCTCCAGGCACCACGAGCACTCCCTTAGCCACCAGTTTTTCCAGCTCAGTCCCAGTTCAGGCCATTGTGCATTGTCAAGGTCCCTTTTGGGGCCATGGTCTTCTTTCACCAGGTCTCCTACCTGAAAGAACTCTATTCTCTGGCCCTCGTTACTCACTATAGGGTCAGCAATGCATTCCCTCAGTGTCTTCACCCTCTCCCTTCTGAGAAGCCTGTCTTTTCTGCTGTCGGTTAGACATCTTATCCTACCCCCAGCTAAGACCCTGAGCATCTGCATTCTTCCTCCTGAGGACGTAAGTCCAATACTCCCCTCACCTTTGGAGTCAGTCATTATGTTCCTCACTCTCAGGCAGGTCATCCATCTCCTTTCTTCTAGATTTTGCTCTGGACATTGTTGTAACTCCAGTGTTGGCGTCTTTGATATTTCCTGCTCAACCAAACCCTCAGCCGACGATTGCCCTGTGGAAATTCAGACAGCATAGTCCTCAACGGACGTCTCACTGGCCCGTCTCACTTTTTGTTTCCATCTTCCTTACTCCCCCAGCATTCTGCCCCCTTTCTGAAAAATTCTATGTCCCTCTTACCTGGGCCCAGCTGCCTTTCAGCTTTGGATCAAGATCTTTTAGTATTTTCCTCATTGGATTCCAGGAAGCTCTTCTGTGGTTGTCTTCACCTTCTCCCTTCTGGGTGATGCCGCTTTTAACCCACCTGGTAAAGGTTATGCAGGATGTACATATGGGTTTCCAGGGTTCCCTTTGTGTGTGTGTGTGTATGTGTGTGTATGTGTATGTATATACATGTATATATACATACACACACATCTATCTATCTATCTATCTATCTATCTATCTATCTATAATTCCAATTCTTGGAGGCCCTCTCCAAGGAGTTGATTCTGCTCATGAAGGAGGTTCACTGAACAAATGTCAGAGGGGCAGTGACTGGGAAGCATTTCTAGAATCCACTGATCCCTGAAGAAAGAAAGGAGATGTTTGTTTATATACACCCAGGACTCAAGGAGCTATGTGCCTACCTGAACCAGAGTTCAGGAGTATGTGACTGTGACATTAAAGAGTGCTACTTGAGTGTGAGAGAAATGGATATTCTCTTTGGACCACTGAGGATCCCTCATATAATTAGAAAATCTCAAGGGATCCTGTTCCCCGAATTAGAAATCCTCATGTCAGATGTGAGACATTTCACTGGATAAGAGGATCAAAGGTGTGATCTCTATATCAAATTACCTCTGTCAAGTCACTTTATGGAATTATTTTTAGCCTATCCTTGATACCATGAAAAATGGGAAAAGGAATAATGCCTAACTCATGAGGTTAATGAGGGTTTTGTGTGTGTGTGTGTGTGTGTGTGTGTGTGTGTGTGTGTATGAACCACTTAGGAAAATACCACATAGTAAACATGTCTGAAATAAACTATAGGCATTTCCAAAACAGCAGTACATACTTGTTAGATGTGTTAGATGTACAGTAGATATGTTAGAGTGCTTGGCAACACTGTCCATGATAGGCAGAGATGAGGGTTCCAGGAAAATGTGTGGGCTGAGAAATCATCGGAAGCCATGGCTTACCTTAAGGAGTCTTTGGCAGATTCCACTTCAGACTTGATGGACTATCACTTACACTACTGACTAGATGGACAACCTCTCACACTTCTGAATAGATAGACCACTGTTTCATGCCTCTGACCAGACAACCTACTGTATTCTCAGCAACTTTTACCTCCTGGACCATGCAGAGCTACTAGATCCCTGCTACCCACTGGAGACCAGGTTATCTGAACACCAGGATGAGCTCCGCATCCACCCAGACTTTTCTGTTGTATTAAATATGGGTTGACCACATTCATGCTGCCATGAGGGAAGTATACAAGGTCTTCTGCAAAGACTCCTAAAATGAAGATACAGCATTGTAGGTCCTCATGTGCCTACTTCTTGACTTGGATCCTGGCCTAGAAAAGAAAGGCTAGAATCTTTCTCTGGTTGACCATTGCTACAATCTTCCACAGTCAAAGGAATAGTTTTTTCTTTCTTTCTTCATCTTTAATCTCCCAGAGAAGAATGGGGGAAATTTCTTTGTTCTCTATCATAACGGGAACTATAGTCTCTCTCCCCAAGGGAGCATTCCTTACTTGTGATTAAAAGAGCATGGAACTACACTTCAGACTGTCAGTTTCAGAGCCTGATTTTGCCATTTGCTAACTGTGTGGAATTATGACTGTTATCATGGCCACAGACAGAAATGACAATGGTTTATGCCACATCACTGGAGTGATTTGAAGAGCTTTGTCCAATGTACTTTACTCAGGCATGAATTTAAGACTTTGTTTTACAAGCTGATGACTATCTTGGATGTCCATGGAGTTTAAATCCTGCCATGTAGGAACTCACTTAAATACTCATTCATAGAATATCTAGGTCAGAAATCGTCCCCTTTTCTTTCTTGAAATGTTAAAATTCAATAGGAAAGTGACCTATTCAAAGCTGAACTCTATAAAGATGTTTTCAGTGGGCCTTGGGTAAAAAATATTTCATAAATCAGGAAAGACACTAAATCAGGAAGTAGAGGAAGAAATAGGCTTGTTATAGCAATGCCATTGTGGTGTAGGAAGGTGATATATTCAACACTTTTTACTATATTTGGCTGCAAACTCAAGACAGTTGTTGCCTTGATCTATGGCAGAGATTCAGTGGCAGGGAACCATTTGAACTAATCCTCCTCAGGGCTTCCTGCTGCAGCAAGAAGCCATAAAGGATGACGATCTAGTGGCTATTTTGAAAATGAGAAAGGAAGGCCCTTTCAACTTGAAACTGCTAATAGATTCATATGGATTCTGATTATGCCGATTAGACCCATGGGAAGGCCATGGTTGGACCATGGGTCATAACTGGTTGAAGGCAAGGCAGTGACTAAAGTTTCTGAAGACAGGGGGCGGGGGGTTCCTCAGGTTGCCAGTTGACTTCTCTGGGACACAGAGTCAGGCAGAAGTTTTGCAACCATAATAAATACTAGGACTCTCTGTAGGATCCGGATCTGTGGGCAGGAGAGGAAGACAGGAAGCCAAAGAGGACAGAGGGAAAAAGTACAGCTGCAATCCAGCCCCAGAGCCAACCTCTGTTGACCTCTTGGGAAAAATCTGGAGCAAGAATCATCTTTAGAGCTGTCAACACTAGGCTAACATGAATCAGCTCTTATAGGTATATTGGTCTTTGGCATTACCAGTACTATAGTAACAAGGCATTCATTAAACTGCTGTTTAGTTGAATCGCTGGGTCTGCAGAAATCTTTCTGAAAGACTGCTGATTGGGTGGAGTTATGACTGGTACCTCTCTGGAAGATTTCTCAAAAATAAGACATGATTACTGATTGATTCCATCTCGTTAGAGATTTGGATGAAAATAGCAGTCCTTTTCAACTATCCAAGACTTTAATACAATCTCCCTCCTTCACCCAAACCCAAAGGATTTCTAGATTGAGGTGTCATTGTGCTGAGCCTGGATCTGGACTCGCTACCCTGAAAACTTAGCTAACTTCTTTCCAATTGTTCGACCTGGGCATAACACCTTGACTTTTCTAATCCTCTATCTTTCTCCCTGTGAAATGAGAATATAGGTATATTTACCCCATCTGTTATTGCAAAGCTCTTTGTTAGTGCACATCAATGGCTACACTCTGTATTATAGCAGGGAGGGATGAGAGAGAGAGACCAATCATTCATTTCCCTTCTCCAGTTGTACTATTAGTATGATGGCAATAGAAGTCCCAGCTTGGACCCGTGACCAAAACTCTTCTTTTGGTCACAAGTATATTTCCACAAATGTATTTCTGTGGTCAGCTTCTTCTTAATATCTCAGAGGTAGCTGCACGCTACACATTAGACCACCAGGCTTCCTTACTGATTATGTTCTGGATTATAACCAGGAGGCATCCTGAAATGCCAGGCTTTTGTAGGATCACAATTTATTCTCTTTAAGAAAATTCATCCCCTTACTAGATAATATATGTTTATCCATTTATTGAGTCACTCACTAATTTAACTTTTGTTTTTGTTTTTTACTGTATTAAGGACGTTTGCTAGCCAATCATTCTGATGACAACACAAGACACAACGATACCCAGAAGACAGGATCCCTTCGTCACAGAACCTAAAGCTTAATGAGCAATATTTCAAAACTGTTGTTAAAAAAAGTTTGACAATTAAACTTGTCAAACTGAATTTGAAGACTGATAGAGTGACCCAGTCTAGACCAGGGGAGCTGGAAAAGGTATCTGAGAAGATATCCCTTAAGATGGGGTAAATCTTGGTGATATCTTGGATATCTTGGATATTTCCTCAGATTACCATTAAGACATTGGGTAATTGATATAAATTGAATGCCTGGTGTCTGGTGCTCTTACATGGGCTTTGTGCACAAAACTCATTTCACCAGGAAAACAACCCACTGACCCAGTTGTACTATATTATGCATGGTTCACAGAGCAAGAGTTTGAATTTCCAGTAGTACAAATATCTTCTTCTTGATATCAGGCGGGTATTTTGAGCCCAAAGGTTATGTTCTTGACAACAACTCTTTGTCAATTAGCTAAAGGGAGAGAGACGAACACCTTAGGCCAAGAAATCAGCTCACAGCCTAGTAGGTCAAACTGATTACTTTTGTCATATCACTTTGGGAGGCTGTGACAACCCAGGCATCATGGGAGACATGAAGGATGCAGAAGGAAAAAAGCAATTGAATGACATGTAGCCCAAGACAATAAATCTGGTTCTCCCTTCCCTCAGTGCCTGGGATGCAGTCACTCCAAGGCATTATGCTGCGGAGACCATGCACAAAGACCCAAGCGGACAGATTTCTGAAAGCTTCATCTGTATAGTTCTAGCTAGTCTTCCCAGTCTAAGAAGCAGGTACGTGTGCCACAAAAACTGCAGATGAATGAATCCATCTCAACCAATCTCTGACTATAATTCACATGAGGAACCTCCAATAGGAGCCACCTAACTGACACTCAGGCTCCTCTTATGCCACACAATTTGGTGATATATGGTTATTACTACCTAAAGCCACTAAATGATGGTTGATGCAACGCCAATCAGAATAATACAAGTAATATATATATATATATATAAACAATGATCTCTCTAAAGTTCTATTTGAAATTTGTGTTTATATTATGAAGTTCAATCATGTGATAAAGGTGAGTGGTACATTAGCAAAATGAGTCAGAGGATTTTATGGAGAATACATTTCTCTATATAAGGTATTATATACATACATGCATGTTTATATATACACACATACAGAAAAAACACACACACCAGACATACACATACATTTTATGTAAGTTTATGTACAGAGGAACTATTTTATCACATGGGGAGGAAAAAAGAAAAATTATTAATTCAAGGGGATTTGCTGTTAAATAAGTTGGTTAAAATTTAATTAAAACTAAGTAACTAATAAAACTCAGCATATTTTGGCTTAACCAAAAAACACCAAAATAATTATTCCATACCAACTAAATAATTTTTATTTTGGAATAAGATTCTTTTCTAGAATATATGATATTATATAAAAAGGATCCCAAAAATGTTGCTCCACCAGAGTATAGATTCAAAGAAGAGAGAATGAAATTAAAACAACACAACACGTTGGAGACATATTTGCATTAAGTATGACAGAAAGAGAATTGCTGCCCATTCTATAAAAGCAATTCATGCAAAAAGAAAAAGAAAGCATCCATAATTCCACAAATTAAATGTAGATATAATTTCAAAGGCATAGAGAGAACACAGAACTCAAAATGTAGAAAACAAAAATAGCTAATAAATGTTGACAGTACTTAATCTCAGAGGTAATCAAATAAAAACTTGAATAGCAAAAGCGATATAACATAGTTCATCAAACAAACTAGCAAAGTTTACCAAAGCAATAGTGTTCTGGGGGAGTTTGCAATGATGTGTTTTCATACACAGTTAGTGGAGTTCGAAATATGTATATATGGAATGCAACCTGGTGAACTATATCAAGGACCTTAACAATATATGTATTCTTTGACCAAATGCTTGCTTTCTGGCAACCCTGAGAATCCATCCTCTGGCTTTTAAGCATTCCTTCCAGCTTCAGCTTCACATGGCACTCTCTCTGTGTGTCTCGATCTCCATTCGAAAAGCAGTTCCACTAATAAAAACACCAGTCAGATTGCATTAGAATCTACTCCATGAACTCCATCTTGGTGCTGTCTTCTGTAAAACCCCCTTCCCTGAAAAAAGATTATGTTGACAGGTACTAGAGATTAGAACTTCGATATAATTTGGGGCACCACCACAACTCATAGTCAGGATGTAGACCTGAAAAACATCATGTTTGGCAGAAAGAGATTCACAATGTTATTTGTCATTGATCATATCAAAGGTATATAAATTTGCCAAAGAATGACTGTTAATTTAATTATATCCCATGAAGTTAATAAAGCAATATGCATTGTGTTATGAGAGCTATGTTAACAGGAAGCTGCCAGGTCACAGAATTGCCCTAGAAATAGGATTAGTCCTTGCAATTGCTGCAGATGGGAGAAAATGTGGTTGGGATGCTCATATCTGTGTCTCAAGGGTCATGGGACCTCTTCCCGCAGACCCCTGGATTGCACAAGATCACACTGCTCTCTCCCCTGGTTGGAATGCCTGTCCCTCCCAGGCTCCTCTCCTCACAGACTGCAGCTGTTGGACCAGCTGTCCACTGGGGCCTGTCATAGAGAGAGGAAGGAAAGCTTCAACTTCCATATTTCACATGACTTTCTTTTTCATTGAGGAAAGGTTGTGCAGTGCCAATGCACAATGGGTTTTATTCCTGAAGAAGGGAGCTGCTCTTTGCTTGATCCAGGAAGGAAGTCTGAGCTAGACAGTATAGAAACTAGAACTTTGTGACCACACTAAAAGGCTCAGCCCAGAGAAGCCTACATTGTCTTTTGGTCACTGATTGAGCTAAGAATTCCAAGACCTTTGTGGAATTTAATATTTTGAAACATAAACAATGCAGTCCTGAGGGACCCAGAGAAATGCAAACTTTCTGTGCTCCTCAGCCATTGGCCTTGACTTTTTATAATAAAGAAAGAGAAACTAATAATTTTGAGCACATGCTATGTGGTAGGCATCATGATAGGTATGTCATAAAAACTATCTCATAAACAATTGTTTAGCTATATCCCTTCAGATCATGTGTAGCATCTGCTGAGGTTCCATGACTTGACAGTCCAGTAGCCATATGTGGCCAATACAGCTGTCAAATGCAAGTGACTAATTGTGAAGATGATTAGACTATTTGCTACTGTGTTGAACCCAGTGGACATACAGTGTGTCTTTAGAATTATTTATTTATTTTTTATGTGTGTGAGTGTTTTCCCTTTATGTATGTATACATATCACCTGTTTGTGTGGTATCCCTGGAGGCCAGAAGAGAGTGTCCTGGAGTTACAGGGGATGGGGAGCCACCTGGTGTAGGTGCTGGGAATTGTCTTCTGCAGGAGCAGCAAGTACTCTTAATTACTGAGCCATCTTTCTCACCTAAAATATTTCTAATGTAAAAAGTCATAATGGGTGGTAAGACAAGTGTTCTGGATAGTTTTATGTCAAATTGACATAAGCTAAAGTCATCTGAGAGTGGAGAACCTCAAGAAAGAAAATGCCTCTATAAGATCTGGCTATAGTCAAGCCTATGGGATCTTTTCTTAACTAGTGATTGATGGGGAAGAGGGCAGACCATTGTGAGTGGTACCAGCTCTGGGCTGGTGGTCCTCGGTTCTAAAAGAAAGTGGGCTAAGCAAGCCATGAGGAGCAAGCCAGTAAGCAGCACTCTTCCATGGCCTTTGTATCTGCTCTTACTTCCAGGTTCCTGCTCTGTTTGAGTTTCTGTCCTAACAGCCTTTGATGATGAACAGTGCTAGGAAGTGTAAGGTGAATCAACCTTTTTCTTCCCAACTTGCTTTTTTGGTTATGGTGTTTCATCACAGCCATAGAAACCCTGACTAAGATAGAAAGCTTGAAACAATCCGAGGCAAAAGAGAAGGTCAGTTGTGAAAGTAAGTAATTTGTTGATGGAGAAACAAGGCCCAGGACCTTGGGCTCTAGCTGATCTTCCAGAATCATGTAGAGCTCCACAATATAGACTCTCTGAGGAACACAGGAGGGAGTTCCAACTTGGGAGCAGAGTAGATGGCCTTTCTTCCAGCCTCAAAGGTAGGCTGAAGGTGTTAGGAAAAGAAAGCTGCTCAGTTGGTAATGCTACACCCTTAAGACTGTGGCTTCATTTCAAAGGTAATCACAGAGGACAAATGTGTGATTGTCTACAGCTAGGAATTGCATCACTATGGGTGAGTCTGATAAGCAAAGCAGAGTCATGCTTGTGTGCAGACAAATACTCACACACATATACACACATATACACACATACATACATATACGCCTATGTATAATACACTCACACTCTCACACACATATACACACACATGGACATAAATGCACACATATACACATACATATACACACATCAACAAACACACATATACACAAATACACACATACGGACACATACATGCATATATACATATATACCCTCTTTCTCCCTTTTCCCTTCCCCTCTTTTCTCTTCTATGTTTTGATAGTGCTACATAAAACCCAGGAGGCATTCTATAGAATATACTTTTATAAACCCTAGAGCAAGGTCTGCATCTTGTATAAAATGGGGAAGAAGTATATGTTTGTATGTATATATGTACATGCATGTGTGTACAGCACATGTATATGTGTGTATGTACATGTATGTATGTGTGCAATGCAAGTGTGCACATAGATATGTGTCTGCATGAATGTACAGTGTGCATGTATTG
>JADRCD010233064.1:0-12188 GCA_019843815.1 Montemys delectorum | reverse complement strand
TTTTTTTCTCTATTCTTTGCTGTTTAAAACTAGATCTTCTACTTTATCGTCAACTCTTGATATTCTATCTTCTCCTTGATTCATTCTACTTGTGAGGCTTTCCTTTGAATTTTCTGGTTGGATTATTGGGGATTTAAATTCCATTTCATTTCAGTTTAAGTTCTTTTCAATGTTTTTGTCTTTTTACTGAATTTTGTTCTCAACTTCTGGATTGTTCTTATAATTTCCATCAGTCTTATGTTTGTGTTTTCTTGGGTATAATTATTCTCCCTAACCTCTTGTTACTTTATTATTATTATTATTATCATCATCATCATCATCATCATCATCATCATCATCATCATCATCATCTTATAATTATTCTAATTACGCTCTTTCTCCATAACTTCATTGAGCTGTTTCTTTGTGTCTTCTTTAGACTCCTTGAATTCTTGATGATTTTTATTATTATTATTATTTTAAATTCTTTGTCCTGGGCTCATGTATGTAATTGTTATTGGAAAGGAGCTCTATTTGACTGGTGACTTTTTGAAGAGAGATACTGCCTTGATGTTTCATATTGTTTGTATTTTTGTAGTGACATCTGTGTATGTAGAGTTTTTGTAATCCATGTGTCTGCTATAGACAGAGAAGTTTGGGACAGAAAGAAGATATTGGATATTGGATCATGTAGGGCCTACTGATGTGTTTATAAAAAAAAAGAGAGGAGGAATATGTTTTAGTGGAGGTATAGTCAGCTATGGGGGAGGATAGTGTCTTCACAGGCTCATGCTGAGGCATCCCTTCCCCCTGAGGGACCAGCCACATGATGGTATAGTATAGAATAGAGTTTATTCAGGGCATGGGGAGGGGAGGTAAGAGGGTAGTAGAGGCAGATATCTATCTATCTATCTATCTATCTATCTATCTATCTATCT
Organism: Montemys delectorum; assembly: GCA_019843815.1. Taxonomy (NCBI): domain Eukaryota; kingdom Metazoa; phylum Chordata; class Mammalia; order Rodentia; family Muridae; genus Montemys; species Montemys delectorum. The sequence goes on along the minus strand of JADRCD010233064.1, from coordinate 11,271 downwards.
ATCTATCTCTGTATCTGTATCTATCTATCTATCTATCTATCTATCTCTGTATCTATCTATCTATCTATCTATCTATCTATCTATCTATCTATCTATCTATCCAGAGAGAGAGAGAGAGAGAGAGAGAGAGAGAGAGAGAGAGGAGTAGAGGCTGGCCATGAGCACATAGAGAGATAGGGGGGCAAAGGGGTGAGGGGACATAGTGGGAGCAGGAAGTCAGGAAGAGGCAAGAGAAAGAGAGAGAGAGAGGAGGGAGCAAACAACCCCTTTTAAAGTGAGTCATGCTCACTATACTGTTGCCAGGTAACTGTGGGGTGGAGCTTATACAAAATGCTAACACCTAGAGATTGCATAGGGCTTAAAAGGACAGAGGAGACTGGGCTGGTATGTAAGATATGTATCCTGGTCTAAGCATGGAGTTTGGCAGTAGATCTGATAGGATGTGAAGAGGGAAGGAACAGGAAGAATCATCCAGTTAGACTGGGAAAGAGTTTAACTTGTGCAAGATTCAATTGGCTGAGAAGGTTGGATACAATATAGGAGAGGCCTGTAGGTGGGGAAGGACAGAATGAGCCATGGGGAAGCCTCCTATTAGGTAGTGATCAAACTAGATCTAGGATACTGCATGTTGGCCCTGGGGTAAGTATGGGGAGTGGGGGAGGTTGTTTGGAGGAATGGATCAGGTGGATTCACCCTGGGAAAAGATGTGAATGATCTGGCTGCATAGAGATTGATGTGTCACTGGTGTTTTCTTGATAATTAGACTGATTCACAGGTTTGAAATGGAAGACTATAGGAATTGAAGTGTTCTTGTCACATCATGAAAAAGGACAACTTAGAACTTCTTTGGGAAGAATCATCATGTGATTGTCATTCTTCCCATCTTCTTGAGGAACAGAATAATTTCATCAACTATTTGATAGTCTCCTGAGTACATACACACACACACACACACACACACACACACACACACACACACACACACAAACAAAATGTGTTTTCTTTTGATACCAAGATTTAGAGTCAGTACCCTGCACTTATTTAGCAAACACTCAACTTAGCTATATCCCATGCCTTTACAGAAGTAAAATCGTGCTTTCCGAACAAGTAATCTCTTTTTGGATGGCTCCACTCTATGACCACAAACTTCCTCAGTGAAAATCCCATGGCCTAGGTATCCTGAACAGGTTGAATTTTCTGTTTCAACTTAGTTTTCCCCTTCACAGCTTCATACAATGGTTTTTCTTTATACAGGGAATTTGATTTTGCAACATTATCTGGCATCAGAGGCTATCTGAAATAGCCAAGACTCTATGACTGCCCCTACTCATGTAAAACTAGCACCACATTGAGAGTACAGCTAAATTCTTCTATCAGCTTGAGATGTATTGTGGCTACCTTGGGCCACAGTTGCCGTGGCTTCTGGAATAGACCCTAGGAAAGCATTTGCTTTGAACTTGTTTAGGAAACTGCTGGAGTGGCAATCTCAGATCAGTGTACTTTCTGAATGAATTTGTTCTTTCACAAGTTGGAGCCTGCCATGGGTAAACTCTTGTCCTGTAGATATCTTTGTTATTGGCCCAGTGAAGATCATGAAGTTTTTTTCTTAATGATACTAATCTCTTTAACAATGACAACTGCATAATATTTGGACTGTCTGTTACCTCATTCCTTATCAAATGACATACTTTTATATTTTTCTTTTTCTTTCACAGTGGAACTGAAAGAGCAGATTCCACATGTCATAGCCTGGATGCTACCCTTTGTTAAAATTTCTTCCACCAAACAAATTAGTTAATCACTCCTGTATGCAGCCTTGTCAGGCTCTCAGGATATAAGCAGAATGAAGTCTGATTTTCCTTTGGCCAGACTACAAATGTGAACACCATCAAGCCAGTTTCTCTATGGAGAACTTTCCATATGGAAAAGTTTTCCTAATTCTCCTCTGAAGTTTCATGAGCCTGACCTCTGCTGTCTACATTTTGTTTCTCCATCTGATATTATAAACTCCCAACAGAATGGTTCATTAAGCTCTGCTTACGACATTTTAGAGCATCTCCACGAGTTCAAAACTCTTTCATGTGCTTCCCACTAACCATTTCAAAAAATTTACAGAGAACATGGTTAATTCTGTTTTTTCATATCCACAGCCCTCCTCATTCATACCCATTTTCTGTATTAGTTAATATTTCTGGTTTCTACAACAAAACACTTGACAGAAGCAAGGTGAACAGTGTTTTGGCTCATGGTGGGTGAAAGTATGAGACAGGAGCTCAGAGAATCTTGTCAAGCTATATCTGCAGCCAGGAAGCAGAGAGAGATAAAAAAAAATGAAAAAAAAAAAAAAAACAACCTGGTCCTATGCTTGCTTTCTCCTTCTGATTTAATCTAATACTCTGTCCATGGATGGTTCTACCTAAATCCAGAGGGATTCTTCACCCTGGATAAACCTTTCACCTCATAGACACACCCAGAGGCATGTTTCTATAGTGCTTCTAAATCTACTCAAGTTGATACTAAAGATTGACCACCATAGCATGTACTCATTACTATTGTGTAGAACAGTTTTACCACCTTAAGAAATTCTTTTCATTAAGCTTATTTAATGCTTTCTATACCTTCATTTCTGAAATTGGTTACTGTCTCTGTAACATATTAGATTGCTATATAAAAGGAAGTACACAGCATTCACCCTCTTTATTGGCTTATTCACAGTTAAATGCAAATATTTGTATATACATTTTTAATTAATATATTTCTGTTTCTTGCATTTCTCCCACACATAAATATATGTGTATGTTTATATACAAGTTGTTATATATGTATATATATATACATATATATATATTCATATATGTCCATGAGTCAGCATGCATATGAGTTCAGAAAAACCCCAGGTATATTTTGTCAGGTGACAACTACCTTGCTTTTGAAATAATATCTCTCCTTCACTGGCTTGAAGCTTACTGAATAGCTGAACTTGCTGGATAGCAGCAAACCCAAAGATTGACCATGATTTTTTTCCTTTCCAGACTTTGAATTACATGCCCACCTATTTATACATGGTTCAACATATCAAATTTAAAAGATAAGACCTTAGAAATGCATGTTTACTTTTGTAGTATTACATTAGGGTTTATAAAATTTTATTCCTATGTTTAAATTAACTTAATGATACATTTCAGAAGACCCTGAAAATTTGCCTGAAATTCTTGAAAGCTTAGGACTGTTTCTTAGGCATACTTATTAGACCTACCATAGATGAGAACAGCTATTTGTAAATGGGCAGTCACACATAGATTGGAAGTGGCTACTCTGCCACCCATGTCAGTGTGGTCATTCTGAGTGATAGATCTGTGTGCAAGCATGGAAGCTTTGGAGAGAAAATACTAGTTATATAACGAGAAGCCAGACAGAGAAAGACATGATCAGCAATGTTGTCTGTGCTTCATTTTCAGACCAGTTTCCCTCCTACTTCATTGTAGTACTCTCTGTGCAGGACCTGTATACTCACTTTTCAGCCATTTAAAGACCTTTTTATTTGAGATAACGTCTGTGTATTATCCTTGGAGGTGGAAGAGTCATACAACAAAAACCAAATAAACAAAAACTTTGAGGATTATTATCATTATAAAGAGATTACTGGAAACTCAAGTCCTCAAATTCCTACCATTTTCTATTTGGGATTATTTTCTTCATTGAGTCCCTGAGATGACCTCAAGAGACTCTTTCAGGAATTCCAGGAGCAGGCACTGAAAACCAACTCTGTCCTGCAATGCTTACAGGATATATAGTTCCTTTGTTATTAAATTTGGCTATTTTTGTGCTTGGAGAAGTGGTTATAGCTTCCTGCTCCATGTTTCAGTCTTCTTACCCAAAATTTGTCCTTTTGGAAATTCTAAGGAAAGGAACCCTTTCCTTAAGAAAGAGATGAGAAGGAGCTACAGGAGCCAGCAGCAAAACCCAAACACCATAGCTAAAGAGACTTTACTTTTCTGATCTCTTAGTTGAACTCTCCAGTACCCAAAAAAATACTATTACTTTGCTGTTATTTTTTACTTTGTTTTCCATTTCAGAATAAATTAGACAAGTGGCTATATAGTTTGGTAATTTTTGCATCCTTATACAACTATCAAAGAGACCGTGCAAAATTAGCATACATAAAACAATATTTTCTGAACTTGGTATAAATGGAATCCTGTAGTAATATTTTGACATTTCATACATGTTCTCTTATATTATTACATGTAATATAATATACTATATGTATAGTATATGTATATGTGTATATGGTACATAATTATAATTGTATAAGTATTTAACTAATACTTATAGAGAACATTCTAAAATAGTATGTTTGAGGGTTATACAATATCCATGGTACCATAATCTTATCTCTTCTGTACCTACATATTTGGTTATTGTGAATAAAGTTTTTCTAAGTCTTTAAATGAAAATTATTTTGTGCCAAGGACCAGCCTCAACTTGGAGAGGGGTCCTGAGGAAGGGGTATTTGAGAACAGTGAAACAAACAACTCTAAGTCAAATTGTAGGGTACATGCTAATGGCCTGTGTTCTGCTCAAGATGGTTCCCTAGATAGCTGTCTGTAGATAGCCCTTGGCTCTGTAGTCTGCTCAAGATAACTTCCTGTTAGAGACAGTTCTTTCATGCTAGAAAAAAAAATCTATAAGTTCTCTGGGTAGCTTATGGGTTTTCTGATTGAAATCAGAAAAGCTACTATAAAATATTCTTGGATTTTCTGATCACGTCAGAAATCCTGTTAGGAAAATTCTAAAAGTAAGCCTTGGGTTTTCTGATTAAACTCAGAAAGGTAGAAAAAATTCTAAAAGAGCTGTGTTAGCTCTCAAAGCAATTCTCTCTGTAGAGCTGCTACAAAGTATTCTAATAGAGCTATGTTATCTCTCAAAGTAATTCTTCAGATTTCTGACCTGTTAGAAAAATTCTAAAAGATCTGTTTGCTTGCCATAGATTTACCAACCAAAATCAGAAATTATGTTAGAAAAAAGTTCTGAAAGAGCTGTGCTTACTCTCCAGAGATCTCTAGACAGCTCAGCTCTCACTAGAAAAAATTCTTAACATCAACTGCTATTGTACTCTGCTAGGTCATTGCATCCAAACCAAAAGCCCAGTCTTTTATTTACATATCAATTTAATCATTATCCCAGATTGCCTTCAATTATTCCATGAATCAGCACTGCATGACCTTACCTCTTTGACTCTTAGAATAAGACAGAAAGTACATCTTTTTTTTTTTTTTTTTAAATATTGTAGATGAATTCAGAGATCTGCTGCCTTTGTAAACTTAGCTTGATGGGATCTTGCTCTGTGATCACCCCTGCATAAATTTCCTTATTTCCTCCCTTAGTATTTTTCTGGCAGGCTGGTTCATAGTGCAGCTGCCTCGGTTTTTCTAGGTCCATGAAGCCCCTCATATAATTCATATTGCATCCTTATACTGTTCATAGTTGATAAACTATATCTTTTTGAACTCATGTTTTCAGTGTTCTTTCCCACAGCCTTAAGGGTTATACTGAAGATCACAATGTTCTACCATTTTGCTGAGATCTTAGACAAACCTTTGCCTCCTTGTCTGCCTCTGATTATCATGGAATCATTAACCTTGGCAGAGAGGACATTCTTTGAAGGAGGAATGCAAAAATATGCACATCATTATACAACCAAGCCTTATGCCTACAGCAACTATCAATACTTGTAGAGGCCCATGCCCAGCTCGCTCTGTTCCAAGAGTGGGAACCATGTCATGCAGTCTCCACATTGGCCAGGCAGGACTTGACACTTTTGTAAGGATATAGAATAATTTCCTTGTTTTGTTGTCTTAGAGACGAGCCGATGACATCATGGATGCTGAGCAAGCACTTTCACTGAGCTATCTCCCCAGCCTCACTTTCTTTTGCACATACACCTAAATTAAAATTACTAGGACACAATATCAGTGTATGGTTGCTTTGCTGCAAATTATCCATAGGAATAAAATTGCTTAATTCTCTAAGCCATAACAAATAAGTTTTTAAGTTGAACCACACACCTGGCAATCCTGGCATTGGTAGGTCTTTATATTTTAAGTGTCCTTACATGTATAGCTGCCATTGTTCTCCTTTTGTCCTTACTTTGTATCATGACTCTCCTTCTGGAACTTAATTGGTTAGCAAATAGACTGTATTTACTATAATTTTTTTTAAATTAATACTGGCTTTCTGTACTGAAAACTAGGAAAAGGAGACATAATTGATAATGATATCTTCCACTGATACAAGAAAAGGATGTTGAAACATGCAAAATACTTATCACCTCATGTTTAAGCACACTATATGCAAATCAAGGAACCATATATATTAGTCAGGTTTCTCTAGAATAACAGAACACATACATACCTACACAATACATATATACATAATTATCACACACACACACACATACACACACACACACACATGAGGATTTATTAGAATGACTTAAGGTTGTAGTTCATCTAATCCAACAATGGTTGTGTATGAATGGAAGATCTAAGAATCCAGTAGTTGCTTAGTCCATGAGGTTGGATTTTTCAGCTGGTCTTTCCTCAGAATATGCTGTATTCCTAAAGAAGTAGGCTCTAACGCCAGAGAGGCAGTGAAGGAATGGACTTATGAGAAAGAGGGAGTGGTGACATAAGCAGGCAAAGAGAAGAAGAAAGCCCCTTTCTTCTGTGTCATTTATGTTGGTTTTCAGTGGAAGGTATGGTCTAGATTAAAGGAGGACCTTCACACATCAAAAGAAAGATCTGGAATTAAAGGTTTATCTTTCTATCTCAAATATCTGTATTAGAAGTGGGCTTACCCACTTGAAAAGATTTACATAAGAAAAAAAAATCCCTCAAAGGTGTGCGTAGTCAATGGGTTTTAGTTAATTCCAGATGTGGTCAAATTGACAATCAAGAACAGCCATCACACCACAGTTGATCTATTTTTGCTTGCTCACTTTGTGGTAGCCTGGAACTCTTAAACTCCTGAGAACCTATGCACTAGTTAATACAATTTTTCAGAGATCTATACTATGTTGTAGGAATAATGTTATTAATAAAGGAGCAAAGGCAGTTTGCTATTTTTTATTTTCATATTAATTTTAAAAACCTAACATATACCGCAGATTCCATTATAGTGATTGCACACAGGTTTTGGTTTCACTTGTTTTTCTTCCTTGTTTCTCTCCTCACTGTTTTCTTTCTTCCCTGTGCTGATCCCTATTTTTCCCCCCAGTGGACCCTCTTTCATTTTCATGTTGTGTTTGTTTTTCTGTTCTATTGTTCTTGTTACTAGTTTCATGACCTACACACATATTTATACACACACACACACACACACATATATATATATATATATATATATATATATATATATATATATAATATGTATAAAAAAATAAAAACTAGATTCCCTGTAAGAGGATTCTGATAGAAAACATGTTGTTGTCTTGATGGATGTGCTTTATATGATGTGTATTCAACTACTAGCATTCAGGCTCTGTGCCCTTGATTCAGGCGTAGAAAGGCCTTCTATTCTTTCTTTTCTTTTTTTCCTTTCTTTCTTTCTTTCTTTCTTTCTTTCTTTCTTTCTTTGCATCTTACACCTTCCTGAGTCTTCATGTTTTAGTTTCACTGTTTCTACTTCCCTCTGGCCCCACTGATATATTAGCCTTCCCAATAATTTTCTTTCTTTAGGTCTGCTGGGTACCTAGCCCTGTCCAGAGTAGTCCTGCTCCAGTGGCAACACTTTACTGTGAAGCAATGATTCACTCAGATAACCTAGTCATACTTTAATATGGCTCTTTAGCTTGACACAGTGCCCCCATGTCACAGAATATTCAGAGGAATGTCTTCCACATTGACTTTAACTCTCCAAATAAAAAATGGCCTGGGTCCATGTGGCACTACTTCCAACTACATGAAGTGTACTTCAAATTCTCAGGGAAGCTGGCAAAAGCATGTGACACCCTTGGAATTCTTTTTCTAAAACATTTTCTACATATAGCTCTTCATTTAAATGAACCCCAGGTACCTGATTCTGATCTTCCTCTGTCCTTTTCTCTTAACCATTGGTATGTGTTTTAGACCTAAGGATGGTTTATTCATGCATTTGTTCTAAGATTCCAAACAAAGTTTGAATTCCCATAATTCTCCTTTGCACAACATATACAGCATCTGTTTCCTTGAAGAGTGTCTTCTTTGCGTAGAAAAAAAACCTGTTAAGTAAAATGAAATAAAAGCCAAAGATCATGGTCAAAGTTGTTATTTTCTTACGATGCAACAGGAACATCACCACACATCTCCCTCCCACTCTAATTTTTACTTTCCATTTTACTACAGAAACTAAATTATTATTGTCACACTGCAGAACATCAAATTATCCCTGGAGGATAGCCAACTACATAGAAGCTGGAGTCTGGGCGCAACACCAAGTGGGTTCAATCTCCAGCTTTAAGTGATGCAGCGGAAAATGTGTAGCAGAGTGAACTGGAGTTCAGGAGTGTTTACTTTCACAGGCTAGAAGACTCCTTATATGGAGCCCTCTTACTGTCTGAACACTGCTGGCCAAAGGGCCAGTCATGAAGTTGTATATACAAATTCTTTTTTAATAAATCTTATATATACATTTACTACTGACTTTGCTGCTCCTGGAGAACCTTGAATTTCATAACAGGTGAGTATGCAAAGCCAAAAACATTACTCAATTTACCTAAAGTAGAAGCCTGGTAAGGACTCCTGTAAATTCAGTGAGTATAGAAATTCCACGTGGAATAGTTTGACTCATATGTCTGTGAAATATTGGCTCAAAGAAGCATGAAGAAGATAATTCTCCCTGATAAAAGTGGAGACTTAGTAAAATGTTATCCCTTGGGGAGATTAAGGTAGAGGGTATAGCTGGATAGATTTCAGAGCTATTTGGGCATTTGAGGTACATAGAAGACAAGGGACCTAGAGGAATACTTGATGTTCTCAGGGCACAGAGACACATGTATATAAATAAGGAATTCCATATCACCATCTGGAACTTTTCTCTCTTGTCTTGTGCATGGGCAGTTGAAATAGATGATCTAAAGGGCCCAGGGAGGAATAAACAAAGAATACATACGGAGAATCTTACAAGCTCCCTCGTTTGGCTCAGCAGTCCATAAAAGTCATCCATACCATGCTATGCCCACTTCCCTTTCTCCTCCAAAACTCCCAGCAAATGTCCCATCTCAATGGTAAATACATTTCATATTTCATTATGTCCAAACTCCTTCACTGTCCAGTAAACAGAATAACTTGCCAAGAACAAAGAATGGGCCTAGGCCTGGGAGGATGTACAGCGAAGAAACTAAGTGTGAGCCTTAACATTGCTTGTAAGCTGATCTTCATGGGACAATCTTAGCGTGGTTGAAGCATAACCAGCATGGGGTGGAGAGAATAGACAGGAACACTTGCGGACTCCTGCAGGTGTTGGAGGGAGGAGCCTTCTGGGAGGAAAGATGTGCAAGTGGAACCCAGAAAATGAGTAACAACACTTTAGCTAGTAGGAATGTGTTTTGTAACAGGAAGAGGTCTAGGCACAAGAGTATCTCTAAAGGGAAGCTGGCATAGTTTATTTTAGGATATGTGACATCAGGAATTCCTAAAGAACTTTTTCCTCCCTATCCCACTTTTTTTTTTATTTTCTTTTATTGAAAATAGTTTTTTTTTTGTTTGTTTTTTTTTTGCTGGTCTGTCTGTGCCAGTGTACTGAGCAGACCTTGGGCACAAACTCTGCAGAGAGTCTCATAATAACCAGAGGAAACTCTACTTCCAGGTGCTATAATGGGCCCAGGATCACAGGATCTCAGAATCACAATATTACAGAGACAGCTTGACTCTGAGGAGTTCTGATACAACCAGAATCACAGCAAGGAGAGATGGCAAAAGGCAAGCATAAGAAAATAAGCAACAGAAACCAAGGTTACTTGGCATCAGAACTCTCATCATAGCAAGTCCTGGACAAACCATCACACTGGAAAAACAAGATTTGGATCCAAAATCACTTCTCATGATGATGATAGAGGACATTAAGAAGGACATAAATAAGTCCCTTAAAGAAATACAGGAAAACACAGGTAAACAGCTAGAAGCCCTTAAAGAGGAAACACAAAAATCCCATAAAGAACTACAGGAAAACATAAATAAGTGAAGGAAATGAACAAACCCATAGAGGATCTAAAAATGGAAATAGAAACAATAAAAAAAAATCATAAAGGGAGACAACCCTGGAGATAGAAAATGTAGGAAAAAGATCAGGAGTCATAGCTGCAAACATCACCAACAGAATACAAGAGATAGAAGAGAGAATCTCAGGTGCAGAAGATACCATAGAAAACATTGACATAACAGTCAAATAAAGTGCAAAGTGGAGAAGAACAAATCTAAGGATAATAAGTATAGAAGAAAGTAAAGACTGCCAACTAAGGGCCCAGTAAATATCTTCAAAAGATTAGAGAAGAAAACTTCCCTAACCTAAAGAAAGAGATACCCATGAACATACAAGAAGGCTATAGAACTCCAAATAAACTGCACCAGAAAAGAAATTCCTCCAGACACATATTAATCAAAATACCAAATGCACTAAACAAAGAAAGAATTTTAAAAGCAGTAAGGGAAAAAGATCAAGTAACATATAAAGGCAGGCCTATCACAATTACACCAGAGACTATGAAAACTAGAAGATCCTGGGCAGATGTCATACAGACCCTAAGAGAACACAAATGCCAACCCAGGCTACTATACCCAGCAAAACTCTCAATTACCATAGATGGAGAAAAAAGATATTCTTTTTTTTTTAAAGGCTTTATAAAAATATTTATTTTTCTTTTTTTTTTTTAGATATTTTCTTTATTTACATGTAAATTTCTCCTTTCCCAGTTTCCCCTCCAAAAAACAAACAAACAAACAAAAACAACAAGAACAAACCCCTGTTGCCTTCCCCATCCCCATGCCTTCCACCCCACCCTCTCCCACTTGTTGGTCCTGGCATTCCCCTACACTGGGACACAGAATCTTCACAAGGCCGAGGTCCTCTCCTCCTATTGATGATTGAATTTGCAATCCTCTACTATACGCGTGCTGCAAGGACAATCAGTCCCACCATGTATAGTCCTTGGATGGTGGTTGAGTCCCTGGGAACTCTGAGGGTACTTGTTAGTTCATATTGTGAAAACAAGATATTCTATGACAAAACTGAATT
>JADRCD010233063.1:0-19365 GCA_019843815.1 Montemys delectorum | reverse complement strand
CTCCAATTTCTTTCTTTCTTTCTTTCTTTCTTTCTTTCTTTCTTTCTTTCTTTCTTTCTTTTTTTATTAGGTATTTTCTTTATTTACATGTAAATTTCTCCTTTCCCAGTTTCCCCTCCAAAAAACAAACAAACAAACAAACAAAAACAACAAGAACAAACTGTTGCCTCCCCCATCCCCATGCCTGCCACCCCACCCTCTCCCACTTATTGGCCCTGGCATTCCCCTACACTGGGACACAGAACCTTCACAGGGCTGAGGACCTCTCCTCCAATTTCTTAAGAATGTTACTTATTCATACAAAATGCCTCCAGTATTGAAAGGGAGATAGTGAAAGAAATCAAGCATTGCAGTTTACTGGATAAGAATTAATAATCCCAGGGCAAGTTAAACAAAATAAACTTAGAATTTTCATTACAGTCATGTATGGCAGGCTACATTACATAATAGAAGAAAGTTGGTAAGCTCTCTGGTAAATGGAAGTCCCCCACAAATACTTAGAATAACAGCTGAGTCACTCCCATATACAGGAATTTACAATGGTCTAGGAAGAAGGTAGGTTGTGGTTTAAGAAGGAGCTAGAGTATTGTATTATTCATGGTAAGGTTAGCAAGAATGGGACCCCTGGTACATACTTCCGAAAGCCCAGAAGAATAGCATAGTTAGGTGTTTACTAAGGGCTGGCTGGTAGAGGGTTATATAATAGACTAGAATTGGAACTATGGCTAGGGCATGAAGCCTTTGCACCCAGGTGTGAAGCCCTAGCACCTGGCTTCTAAGAATAAGCTGACTTTAGATAAGGCTAACTTTATCTCAGTTGTAACCACTGTCTGGTTCTTGCCAATTTTCATGTACACATTTTTCTGTTTTGCTTAAAGAATCATTATGCATCAGATGACCTCGATGTACCTTGACTGGTGTATTATCTAACTTCCTTTTGTCTTCTGTAATGACTATAAAAGTCTGAGGCTTACTTTGAGAGACTACACTCAGATTCAGCACTCTCTTGTGTTCCTGTCTGTTTGTCATTCACCAACTCCTTGGCCATCAGAGTACCGCAACCCTGATTCTCCCCAGATGAGGGACCCTGACTGGGTCGGCCCATGGCAGTACTGTCCATGGAAAAGGCAGTGCTGCCAGATGTTCAGAGTGCTGTGCAAACAATCAGTGAAGCCAGGGAGGACATGAAAGCAAATTCTACCAGAGGAGGATACAGAGACTAAAGTGGTCACCTCCTGGAGCCAGGCAGATCTTCCAGAGGAGGGAGGGGGACATCAGTCCATCCACAAAACTTTTAACCCAAAATTTGTCCTGCCTACAAGATGTGCAGGGACATCCTATAAAGATGGAGCAGAGACTGAAGCAACAATTAACCAATGACTGCCTCAACTTGAGACCCATCTCACTGAAGAGAGCCAACCCCTGATACTATTAGTGATACTCTGCTATGCTTGCAGACAGGACCCTAGCATGACTGTCTCCTGAGAGGCATCATCCAGCAGCAGATGGAGGCAGATGCGGAATCTTACAGCCAAATATTGGGTAAAGCCCAGTCTCATGGAAGTGTCTGGAATAGAAGTGAGCAAGTTGGAGAGATATAAGACACTACCAGAAGATCCATAGTGTCAACTAACCTGGACTCTGGGCTCACAGGGCCTGGGCCACCAACCAGGGAGCATGTAGGAGCTGCACCTAGACCCTCTATACATTTGGAGGAAATTGCAGATTGGTCTTCATGTGGGTCCCCTAACAAGTGGACAGAGGGCTGTCTCAGTCTCTGTTCCCTGCCATTAGGTCCACTTCTCCCTACCTGAACTGCCTGGTTGGACCTCAGTGTGAGAGAATGTGCCTAGTCCTGCTGGGACAAGACACCTCAGGGTGAAGTGGTACCCAAGAGGAGATCTCATGTGAGAAAGGGAGGGGGGGAATAGGTGGAAGAATTTGTAAGGGTGGGACTGGAAAGAAAAGAGGGAGGGGGCTGTGATCATGATGCAAAGTGAATAAAAAATGAGAATGAAAAATATACATTAAAGAAATTCTCATTCTAAGAATTCTTAGGAGTTAAAGGGGCAGACAGATCAGTGAGGTTAAAGGCAAAATGGAGTCATGATGATTAGAAGTTCTAAATACGTTAGTCACATAATGAACTCAAAGTTGACCTGAGTTATAGGTGACATGCTTTCAATATAATAACAATGATGATGATGACGACGACGACGATGATGATGATGATGATGATGATGATGATGATGATAATAATAATAATAATGTAAAGTAGGCAAGCTACATGTCATATCTTTAAATGTCAACTTGACACAGCTCAAAAATCATCTGAAATGAAAATTTCAATTTATTGATCACATAGGCCGACTTGACCTCTGGACATGTCTGTGGAGGGTTGTCTTACTTATTAACTAATGTAGAAGCGCCTCACACTCTTGTAGGCAGTAGCATTTGCTATGTGCGTGGTCCTGAGCTTAAGAAGAAGGCCAGCTGGGTATGAGTCTGCTAGAGAGTCAGCAAGCCACATCTTCCAAAATGTTGTCTGTACTTCTGGCTGTGAAGTCATTTCCTTGGTTGAGATTAATGGCGCTTCGAGTAGCAGGTGGGCCTCCCTTTGGGTTCCTGCTTGGCTTCCTTCTCTGGCTTCCCTCAGTGGTTGACTGTACCCCAGAAACTGAAATTAACCCTTTCCTCCCCTAGGTAGCTTTTGGTGATAGTGTCTATCATAGTAGCAGAGTGGAATTAAACCACAATGTATACTGTATAGCAGAGCACATGACTGGCAAGAGGATCTTGCTGCTGTGTAGCTGAACGAATGGGGTGAATTCCACAAATGAAAGAGCTTAAATATCATTCCTTACAGTTTCATGGCCCTGTATGACTATATTTTCACTTTTGTGTTCAGAAGGAGGCACCAGGTAGTCAGGGAGAGTTTGTTTATTAGGATGCCCCCAACCAATTAGAAATTAGAAACCAATTTTTAATTTCTGAGACCTGACTGAGTTATGTGGGCACCGGACTGGAACTCAAAAGCATAATTCTGTAGGTATTAAGTAGAAGGGAGAGATTAGATATGTGGTCAGGACATATGCCCTGAGGGGGAGGTTGTAGGGAACCCATCATCTGTGAGATGCTGAATCTGGATGGGAAGGATGATGGGAGGAACATTTACTTTGAATCCACATATATCAGGGCTGGTAAATTAAATATAAATTTTTCTATGACCACTGGTCCATTTTAATACTACCTCTTTGAAGGGTCAACCTGAGGTTACACTTTGCCACCAATACTGATTTTTAAGCTTTGTCCAGAATGTTGTGTGTGTATCAGTTCATTCAGTCTCCTCAGCAGGCTTTGGATCTGTGCCAGTGAACACCATTATTTAGAGAGGAGGAAACAGAAACACAGGAGTGTCATCATTTCTCCAGGCTTCCAGGAAATGATGGTAGTCACATGATATACTCAGCCAGCATGGCTCATGTCTGAGCTTTTCCATACCACACTACACTGTCCTGGTCATACAGGGCACATCTATAGTGACCAACATCCTAGGAACAAAAGGAGATCCAGGGATGTGCTCCAACCTGAAGACCAAGTACAAACCGTGTCTCTAGCCTGAGGCTCTTTCCCACAGTCTATGTCTCAAATACATTTGAGAGAAGACATGTCCCTGTAGGGGTGGAAATGATTAGACATTGACTAATAAATTACCAGTTCTCTGAAGAAGGTTTAGCAGGTACTATGAAAAGAGGAATGTGGCTGGAAAGAAAATCTGTGCATATTTCCACAATTTTATTCATCCTGGCTAGACCTGAGCCCTGAATTGGAAGGCAGCTTTACTGTTTGATTCACTTGATAGATAAAAGGATCAAGACAGATGGGTCATCTCAGTTGCTCAAGAATGTCTTTGGAAGAGCAAATAAACATAGAAATATATTATCTGTAACCAGCAGCAGCAAACAGTCCTCCCTTTATAATCCCATGGCAATACTTCATCGGAAGACAAAGAGTTGTACAATACTCTTTACTTGCATTTTAATCAAAATTCTTAAGTTGTTAAAGAGCAGATACCCTAGGAATGAAACCCATCACTCCCAGTCAACTGTGTGAATGGCTGATTCATAGACCTCTTTGGGATATTGAGGGGGAGGCATTGATTCTTTATCTCTTTTTGTGAGACTCTAACTTGTTGAGGAATGCTTCCACCTGGACCAAGGACTTTGTTGCATTGATTATCATGCTGTAGAAACTGTGAGGAAGTAGGAAGTACTTTAACATGGCCTACATCTAATAATCCTTGGACCTCTTTCATGACTGCACCTACTCTTTATTTAAATTCATGCAAAAAGAATATTTTGTGGTGACATTATATTGATAAAAGTTTTGCTTAGGAGATATAATGAGCATGGTTAGAGGAAGTTTTCACTTCTATGGACTGACTTCTTTGTCATTTGTTTCTTGTATACTTTCTTTTTAATTTAGCACCTTCCTATGAATACTTCCTATTCATATGTCTGCCTTTCTGGATTTCATGCTCTTAGATATATCTGTATGTCATGTGAACAGAAATAAATCATCTTATAATGTTCTGTTCAATAATTTATGGCTTTTGGATATAAACAATTTATATTTAGCAATTTAAGCTTTTTTAGATATGTCATGCATCTTTACATATAATTTTATGAACTTTATACATTTATAAATCTTATATGTATTTTTATTTATTTTATTTGAGACAGCTTGACACAGTCATTCTTCCTGCCTCTTGAACGCTGGAATAACAGTGCGCCCATCTATGCGCATTTGTCACGGTATTGTTTCTTAGATAGCATTAAATTAAGCAGGTGGATTTGCTGGGTACATTAAGCTGGAAGAGGCACAGGAACAGTGGTTCACAGCAATGCCCATCGCTACAAAATCATTGATTTGAGGTTGATCTGAGAAGACAGCTGCTAGCACAAGCGTTTGTCCCTTCTCCTCACAGGCTGTAATGGAGGGAGATACTTGGAAGTACTGATTTCACTTGCCATGCCCTCAGGCTGGCTCAACAATGATCTTGAAATAAAAGGACAGAATTCCAATAGGCAAAGGGGATGGTTCTAAATGCACAGCACTCAGTATTGAAAATACACAGTAGCCATCTCCTTGAGACACCCACTGTACACAGAGATAAGAAAGGATAAATTGTGTGTGCTGACCTCTCCAGCCTATGCTGGAAACTTTTCTTTGCCAAGCCTATGAAATGGATTCAGTTTTCATGTGCGCACTGTGAGAGAAATCCAGGGACCAAGCTGTCCCATATGAAGGGACAGCAGACCTGGTCCATCATTACAGCTGAGAGCACACACACTTATCATTTTTATTATCAGCAAGTGCATTTCTCCAGATGTTAGCAGTTCCATTTGCCTCCAGTAACACTTTGTGGTTAAAATGTTGACAGGTACTTTCCTCCAAGCAAGGACTCATGAACAACCTACCCATTATGTCTTGGATAGCCTTATGAACTCTCAAGTTGGATTTCAGCTTTTGGGTCGTTCAGATTTTCTGCTCTCTTTGGACCTGAGTGGGTGGAATACAGAAGAAAGAAAATACTGTAAGTATTGACTGAGATTAAAGTTCCAAAAACTAGAATTTTCTTTTGAATATGAATGGATAAAATAAAACCTCACATTTTAAGTGTCCTGTTAAGCCCTTTAATGTAAGTGCTTCAACTTGAACTCTTTCCTTAGAGATACTAAGACATCCTCTGCCTGTGTGGGTGTGGGTGTTCCCTCTGAACACTGTGTTTGTATGAATAATATTTTTATCCCTTCAGAGTCTTTGTCTTTCATCTTAGAGTCACTGACATTTGGTGTAATATATATATATATATATATATATATATATATATATATATATATATATATGCATCTCATTGCATTTTAAATAGCTCATCCAATTAAACCCTGTCAAATTAAAATTCTCATCCCCTGTAGCATCTGTCATGAGTCAAAGCATAGTGAGAATCTTGTAAATATGAATTTAATGCACGAATAAACAAATATATTAATGTCAGAGGTGGACACGTTAAACGATGGTAACTGTCAAATGCTTGGTGATGTTTAGTTTTCATAAATGAAACAACTTATTTTATTGATCATCTTGGATAGTTTAGAAAGATGTGAAAACAATAATAACCAAAGGAAAAGAGGCTATCAACTTAAGAGTTGGAGGGAGGGCATGGGAAGAGTCCTGGGGAAAGGAAATAAGAAGGGCTGGAGGAAGGAATGATGAAGAGAATGATGTAGTTAGTTATATTCTAATTAAAAACTTCAAAGAATTTCAAAACTTAAGTCTCGAAGAACTTAGAGGCAGTACTTTATAAAAACTAGTTTTAGATTGAATAGTGTCAATTATATATGTGTCTGTGTTCCTAGGTAGGCCACAAAGAAGTCCAGCAGCATGAGTAAGTCAACATTTCAGACGTGAGCCACAATGCACCTGTTCACAACTGGGGTACATCCTCAGAAATGTAGTAGTAAATGACATTACCATGGTGCTAATGTCACCGAATGGCAGTATACAAACCTAGAGGGTCTAGCTTACTATGTACCTAATTCAAGCGTTTGCCTATTTTTAACTTTATATTTCATTTGTCATTGTTTCCCATTACTACTACTACTACTACTACTACTACCTCTACTTCTACTACTATTTTAAAACTTAGACAAGCCATTCCTACAGACCTAAAATGGATCAGGATAGCATGTCACTGTTGTCCATCCATGTCTTTTCCCACTGCGAGATCTTCATAGGCAACAACTGCATAGCACTGTCATCTCCTTCAACTATTTCTTCCAGAATCATCCCTGCAGGGCCTGTGTGGGGCTATTGCACAGTTAACTATAGAGAAATATAAGTGTGAGGTATACAGTCTAAGACAGTGATGGAACTTACTGTATAGTATAGAGCTGGTAAGATACGAATCGTCATTATTAACAGTGTGTGCTGTGCTTCTCATGAGCTGTAGCTTTACCAGTCTTGGCAGATGCTGGTTCATTATTGTCAGCATCAGGACAGATGTTGGTCATATGCAAGCTCTGCTGATAGGTTATCATCAGCGTCACTAAGTGAGAGGAATGTGTCACCTTTACTATAGTTTTAAACATCCATTAGCAAAAGATACAGAGGAAAGTAAGCTCTGCTACATTGTTGAGCATGTTGGCCAGAAGTTGTGAAGCCTCCGTTAGGATTGGGAAGCCCCTGGATTCCAGGCTGTTTCTGCACTCTTGGCAGTGTGCTCTGTGGCATGTGGCTCTATTCCCTTTGGGTTTTATTCTGGAGTATCATGTTCCAAGCCAGTTCTATGACTGGACCTTCATTCCATTTGGGATTTCCTTGCCTTTAGAAGGCCCTTCTCTGGGTTATTAGTTTGAGAGATACTGAAAGTTGCTTTAAACCTAGACAATGAAATTGTTTTCATTTCAATGGGTAGGATTTTTCAAGTATGATGTAATTACATAAAAATCAAAGTATAAACCCAACAAACTGCCCCCACCTAAAAATCATTAGTCATGCCTAGTAGAGGATTCCTATGAGTTCTTAGGTTCAAGCTTAGCCTGCAGAGAAGGTTCCAGGTCAGCTCGATCTACCTCGTGAAGTCCATCTCAAAAATAAACCAACCAACCAATCAAACAAACAAACAAACAAAAAAACAAAAACCCAAAAACTATCATGACTATCTTCATAAACAGCTAAAACCCCAATGTTGGTTCCACCTGGCATTCCGCAAGGTCCTACATTCATTAAATATCTTCAGAGTTCTTCCTGTGTGTGCTTCTCTACCCTTAGACAGTTTTTAGTGTTCTAATTCCCATTCACTCTTTCAATTCTGACTTCATTGGCTGCCATATTGCAGGCATTTGAGGTGGTAGGTGAAATTTTTGTTGTTGTTGTCTTGTTTTGTGGCTGTCCCACGTTTCACGGAGAATCCCTGTAGATCTTAGAGGCTTACTGTTTGTGACTTGGGTTACAGGCTCAGCTGGGTTTGCAGCCTTGGAGGACCTGTCACATCATCTCTGAATGCTTTCTAGTCTATACAAGCGTTGCTTGAGGACCTTTCCTTTTGCTTAAGCTTGGGGATATGTTTGCCTTGAAATGCCTTTCAAAAGGCAACTAAGTATGCCCAGCAAAACAACCCCTCTCTGTTCCTAGCAAACATAGGCAGTACTTATCTAAGGACTGGCAGACATCTGTGTGACCAGTTGTGTTGGTACTCTATATGTCCTTCTGGCTCATGGCCTACTGATGGTCTGGTCTGTACATGGTACGTTCTGGGAAAAGATGCTTTCATGTAGTGTGGATCTCTTAATTAGAGAGCCTTGGTCTTATGCTTTATTCAAACATCCATTATTGAGAAATTTAACTTGCCGAGTGAGAACTTACTGTGTTTTAGACAAACTAATTATCTATCGTAAGAACTAGCCCTTCCATAGGATGATGGAACATTGCTCAGCTTTTCATGTACACTTAGCTGTTCAGAAGTCTCTGCTTCAGCTCTAAAATCTTCTTGTTTTTGTGTTCTAAATTTCTAATGATCCAGTTTTTCTCTCATCAGACAACTTACACACAGAGCAGGATTTATCAGTGTAAAGCAACCAGGGAGCCTGGATACATCTCTCTCCTTTACTTCCTTTCTTTGTGCTGTTACTTCCCCATGGTCAATTCTTCAAAGAACCTGCAAAGAGGATAAGGCCTCACCCCTGCCTTTATAGACTCATTAAAGTTATGATTGGAGCTTTATTACTAAATTAGCACATTATACCTTGTGGTATGGCTTAACTGTGATTTGTGAAAAGGGCTATGAAGGGAGTTCATCTTTTTAATGACGATCAAATGTTGTACCTAACAGAAATGGAACTCCTGAGTGGCATTTTAGGAAGCTAATGGGATTCCTTTAGGGTAGGAACATGAAGAAGGTCATTTGGGGCAAGAAAACAAGATGCAGAGAGGACACAGAGTTACATAAATGCTCACTTGTTCTCTATCCAGAGCCAGGAAGGTGCTATTTTTATGTACAATAAGAAGAATAGGATAACATGCAAGCACGTTCACTGCTTGTTGCAGAGAAAACCTTTCTGACTTTGAAATTCCTTGCTTATTGAAAACTTTGATTGATTAGCTTTTTAAAAGCATATTCCCATTTTCTTATACTTTTATGGAGAACTGTGCCATAGTTCATGAATCCCTAGAGGCATGCACTTATTTTTAAGCAGTTCTTCCGTGGACTTTGATTTATTTCGGTTTTTGATATGAAGCTTAATAAGGTTCCAAGATTAAGAACTACGGTGATAATAAATGACAGATGCTTTCAGGTACTGTGGATCTCTTTATTAGAGCTCCTTGGCCTTATGCTTTATCTAAAGATCCATTATTGAAAAATTATCCATTATTGACTTGGGGGATGGCTCAGTCAGGAGATTGCCTGCTTCATAACCATGTGAACCTGAGTTGGGCTCCCTGAACCCATGCAAAAGCTGAGAACTGGTGGCAAGCATGCCTATAGTTTTAGTACTGCAATAGGGAAGACATGAAGCTCACTAGCCAGCCAACTGAGCTGAATTGGTCAGTTTCAGGTTTCTTGAGAGACCCCATCTAAAATACTAGGTGGACTGTGATAGAGAAAGAGCCAACGCCTACCTTTGGGCTATTTAGGGCCATGCATGTACACACAGAGAGTCACACACTCATGTGTATTATTACATTGTCCAAAAGCTGAGCAGTTTTGTATGTCAGCTGTCAACTTGACACAAGTTAGAGTCATCAGAGAAGAAGGAGCCTTAGCTGAGAACATGCCTCCGAGAGAATCCATCTGTAAGGCATATTCTCGATTAGTGATTGATGGGGGATGGCCAAGCTCACTGTGGGTGCTTTCGTCCCAGTGCTAGTGCTTCTGGGTTCTCCACTAATGTAGGCAGAGCAAGCCATGAGGAGCAGGCGAGCATCCCTTCCTTGGCCTCTGTTTCAGGTGTGCCTCCACGTTCCGGCCCCGTTTGGTTCCTGTCCTGACTTCCCTTCAGTGATGAACAGCAATGTGTAAGTGTAAGCAAAACAAACAAACAGACAAACAAACAAACCAAAGCACCTTTCCTCTTCAATTTGCTTTTTAGTTATGGTGTTTCATTGTAGCAATAGGAACCCGAACTAAGATAGGCACTGTGGAGGAAAATAATCCAGCTTTGTGTGTATGTGCACATTCACAGAAGGGTAAAGAAGTTAGAGATTTAATCCTAGTGTAGTGCCTCAGGTACTGTCGTTGTTTACCTTGTTTTTGAGACAATGTCTGACACTCACTGATTAGGCTAGATTTGGCTGGCTAGCAAGCATCCTGATCTGCTTATCTCCACCACCCTAGGAGAACAACATTTTAATGTACTTGTTCTGGGGATCAGTTCTTTTTGCATATGTGATAAACACTGTACTTCTAAGTTGCTTCTAAAGTTCCAAATTCAACTTCAATTTTTTTCCTTCCTAAATAATTTATTGTTTTTCTGCTAGAGAGGAAGGAGTGGGTAACAGCTTTTCACCATTCTGAACAAGAGCAAAGAAATCATGTCCTACAGAAAGCCTCACTGAAGGAGAGCATGAGCACCAGAGACTATTCTAGAATACAGGAGTGAGATTTGAAAGCTGATGTTCACAATCAGCTTTCGAAAGTCTTTGCTATCTGGGGAGCCAAGTTCTCATCTCAGATGTGAATGACCACAATTGAAAGACTTACATAAAATGTTCTCCATATCACTGCTGAGTCATTTACAAGTCTCTTTTGGCCTATTTTATTTGTGGGGTGTGCAATGGTCTTATCTTTAGACTGATTTGCCACGTCTAACTCCAGAATCCAGCTTCAAGAGACCAATTACTAATAAATACCAGAAGGCATTTGGCTCTCTCATCCTCTGAACAGTTTGGAAACAAGCTTGGACTGTGTCTGATGGGTGTATGTGTATGATATATGTGTATATGTTTATGTTTATAGCTATAATCCATCTATCTCTATATCTATATCTAAATCATATATATATATATATTTGTATTTTAGATAGTTAGATTTATAGCTAGAAGATATTTTTCTCCTACTTTATATGCTGTCTCTTTGTTTCTTTTTTTTTTTTTATGCAGCAGCTTTTAAATTTCCTGAGATCTCACTGGTCAAACGTTGGTTGTATTTCTTGTGCTATTTAAAAATTGTAATCTGTTAAGCCCATGAGTTATATACAGGCTAACTTGTATCTACTTTTTTTTTTATTGTAACCAGTGCCCTTAAACAACTTAATACAATGAATTCATCTTTTCAGTTGCTTTTTATAATCTAAATTTATCAACCAAATAGACAAGTTCATATCTATTTCTGACTGAATAGCAAGCACCTGAATTATCAACATATTGTAACATGTTCTTAAAAATAAGATTTGAAGTATAGCTAATTATTTGTGAGAATACTTAAAGACAAGAGATAAAGAATTTTAAGCAAATTTTCTACTATGAAGAAAAAAAAGAAACAGAAATTTAAAATTAAACTATTTGATAGCTGAAGAAAACACAAAATAGCCTTAAGTGAGAACAAGAAAAGTGGGAATTCAATTGCAAAAGTTTTAAGGTTGGACTGCAAGATTCAATTCAGAAAGATCTATACTCAAATTGACATGAATAATGATAGAAAATTATATATATGCAAATATATGTGTGTGTACATATATACAACTTGGCAAGAGAAAAAGAAAACTGATAAGACAGAAGAACAAAAGTGTGGTTTTGTGATCTATGAATATTTAAACGAAGTTGAGAAAATGATAGGAATCTATAAACCTGCATCCATTCTGACACTGTAAACATGCCATGCATAATTGAATTGTATCACTAAGTTTTTAGTTTGAATATGCTTATGATAGCCAATGACAAGGTGGTTGTTATATTAATCCTTTTGCTGTCAGTGTATGATCAAGATGGACTTTGGGGGAATACCAAAAGAGGTTTTTCGAGGTAGTTTGTTGATATTTCTGTTTGCCCTGGAATACCCAAATGGCACTCAGTCTGTGTGTGTCTTCATCTGGCAGTTCCCAAAGGATTGTTTATAAAAGAAGAGAAAGATTGTGTTTTATAGATCTCTTAGCAAAGTCCCATGAGCTGCCTTTCCACAGAGTTGTTTCAGGTGAAGCTCATACAGAAAATTGGGAATCAGGTTTTCAGTGATCCAGTCCATTCCAGCTAATTCACCTGGCTCAGCTCTTGATGAAGAGATTAGCAGCCAGATGCAAGCTTACCAGGTTTGTAAGGCACAAGGAGGCTGTGGCTTCTCCACTTGCAGACATGACATCTACCTTATTGCTTACTTATGGACATAGAAAGCAAACAGAGAAGGCTTGCTTTTTTTTTTTCTCCCCTGCTTCTGCCGTTTAAAGGTCAGTCATCCACATTTCTAAAACACAAGTCGGGTTTTACAAGGACACAGGGAGTATAGATGCCTCGTCTTTGTGGGCTGATGATTGTAGCCGGAGGAGAGCTAGCATTCGCCTATCAACAGGAAGCTAGAAAATTGAGTTTCAGCATCCTAAGTGGAGAGAAATGCCATGAACGAAGACATGGGAATAAAAGTGATGCATGGGGGAGGGGGTGTGATTAGTAGGCCAGGTTCCCTAAAAAGCTGTTACTGAGGAAGGGAGGACAGAGAGATGATGGCAGGAAACATAGCTGTAAGGAGCTAGAAGGGGCTAGGATTTCAAGTGTTAGTCCTTCCCAATCGATTGCATCCTGCAGCGCATTGTATCTTTAGTTGAAAATAAAAACCACAGTTTCCCTTGGTTAATAGATGCAATACACATAGACAGAGATCAAAGTGGCATTTCCAAAGCAGTTAGTTCTAAAGGATTAGAAAATATGCCATGTGGGCTGGAGGGATGGTTCAGCATGCTTGTAGCAGTCTCAGAAATCCCCAGACTGATTCTTAGCATCCACTCATGTGCTTCACAACTGCCTATAATTCTGGGGGTCCAAGGTCTCTCTGTCCTCCATGGGCACCCAAATGCACATGCACATACATAACCACAGACAGACATATATGCATTAATAGTAATTAGAAATAAAAGTGAGCAGCACAAAGTTGTAGGAACTGACATGAATTTACCTACTATTTTATTCCAAGTACATTAAGCAAGGCTTAATGTAGATTAATAATATTATCCTCAGGAATACTCTACTTTTTCTATGGAGAGAATGGATGCATGAATTACCATCTAGGCTAGCTGCAGAAATTTTCCTGACTTAGTCGGAGTTCGCATTTTGTTGGACCTAGATAGTATGAATGCCGATTTTTTTCTTTAATCTAACAAAAGAAAATTGGACGAACAGAAACTATTTGGTGAAATAAGTAGCAACGGGAGCAAAAGTGTTTTAAACCTTTTGGGGAGTTTCCATAGAGATTCTTGTCATGTCCTTCTCTGTGTATTTAGGAAATGAAATAATAGCACAGTAGAGATGGCTGTCACACTTAAACACCAACGACAGATAACTCCCTGGCATCAGGATGCTAAGGGCATGGATTCTGGCTGAGCCTCTACCGAGCCTCTGCATTAATCCTAAAGGGATCAGAGCTTGCAAAACCAGTTGGCCACTTTTGATGCTCATGCAAGACAATCGTGTTAATAAAAAACGACAGGAAGCACCTGGAGCAGAGAATTTTCAGCGGCAGGGTGTGCAGCTCGTCAGAGGCAATTCTTCTCAGGCAGCTAGAATTTTTGTCTCTAAGTAATTTACCTTGGAAATGGAGATGAATTGGATACAGAAAAAAAATAAGTATCCATTTGTATTTGATAGGACAGAATCAAGATTAATCAAAATATTTATAAAAATATGGTCAATTTGGCACAATGACACCTTTGTGCACAAATTTTATATTGTATTTTTCCTAGATAGAAATCTTCAAAGAATACATAAAAATGATATTAGTATGTTTTAACAATGTATGATATCAGACATGGCTACAGGTATCTTTATGCTTCATTTATCTCAAATGTAGATGTGTTGAGTGTTTTGAAGGAAATTTCAACAACATTCTTGCTGCAGCATTTTCTCTGTCCAATCACATTAGGGCAGTGACAGGCCTGTGATTGGACAGGAATAGAGAGGTGGAGCTAAAGTTGGAGGAGGGGAAAGGTCAGGAGGAGGGAGGAGGTCATCATGGAGGCAGATGATGAGAATGAGTCAGACCCTACATGGTTATACAACCAAGCCAAGGTTCTTACAAAATAGATTGGCTGGGTTAGAATATTGTCTTTATTATTTGGTTCTGAGATTATTGTACTGGCATCTTGTAAATTGTGATCTTGTTTTTATATAAATCTGATTGGATAGTAAGGCCTTAAGAGTCATGCTTTACTTACCGGGTCCTAGGTGCTATCTGGATGGATGACTGTGGGGTGTGTAAGGAGATGCAGGTGAGTGAGATGTTACAAATAGCTGGGAGAAAATAGCAAGAGCCCACAGGAGCATGGCGATGCCCAGGACAGCACTGGCTCAAGAAGGCAGGAAAGTTTGTGGGAGGATTCATTTTTTAAATATTCTCACAACACATTCTCTTCATTTATATTTCATTTCTTTCTGCTAAAAGGGAAATTAAACCATAATGTAAATAAAAAATTATTTACTTTCCACATCTTTATAATTCTAGTGTCAATTTCTCAACAATATTATTAATTTGGATAGCCAAAATATGGCTATTATTCTGGATACAGAACTCTGTGAACCATGGTTGATTTCATAAAAATTATTAATTTATATTTCTACTTAGTGTTTTTTCAAATTTATCAGTCTCTGAAGTCTTTATATATTTTTTCTATATCCCTATATCTATTAATGTTAAATCCAATCTTTGCATCTCTCAGAATCCTCGGTAAAAGCTTGCACATGTACAGTGTCTAATGCTTTAAACAAGATGCCGGTTAGTCTAAGCAATAGGCCTACCCTCCACAAGAAATGAGGGTAGAAAGGTTGGTTGGTATGATCCACCTCTCTAGCCCCATGCCTCTTTCTTTAACATTAAAATATTATAAAGACTAGAAGGAATAGAATAAAAATCCTGCGTATGTCTTTCATCACCAGATCTAGATTAGGTACACAAACTCCCCAACGTTCAGCTTTCCATATGAGTCACCAGTGATCTTTTAAACCTAGACATAAGAAACATATAAGTTTTAAAGAATTATCAAAAAGCTAGTCTTCAGCAAATACAATATACCCAGAAATGCATAGATATGCACAAAGGACTTTCAAAACAGTATTCAGTGGTGCTTTGTGTTTGCTAAGTATGTGTGAAGCTATGGATTAGTTCTCTAGCACTAGAAAAAAATGTCAGTATATATGTGATTTGATGGAGGTATGCATTCATCTGAAGGGTAGAGTCTGATAAGTTTCTATCTGTGCAGGACATCTATCAACAACCCATAATGAAAAGCTGACCTTTTTGGTCTTAAAGCTCCTGTGTTTCTTCAGCTCCTTGTCCAGGAACTGCAAGATTAGCTTTTATGGCCATAGACTGCTTTTGTCAGTTAATGGGCTTCATAAAATGAGTCTCCATGCAGCCATTCTAAGAGATCTGAATTTTTCCTGCAGTATTTGTGCTTGAGAGTCATATTCAACTACCTGTCCTCATCTGTCATTATCAAGTAGATTTAAGAAACACATCAGATCCAACATTATACTCATTTTAACTCCAGACCTAATAGTTATACAGACAACTGTTTCTGAAAAATTATAATTAAACCTACAAATAAATAAAAACTTATTTCATATAAGTTTTAAAATGTATTTTCTGTGCCCTGTATGCTGATTTTTCAAATAAAATTCTATTTAACAAAATGTTTTCTGTTTTATTTCCTCTCTTATAAAAAAGAATTTATGATTAAATTTTTATGAGAGAAACGTTAAAAGAGTTATTTTTCTCCTGAGTTCTATTGAAGATCATGTGTTATTATTTCATTTTACTTGTATCATGACATTGCTACTCTGTGCATACAATGATAAGGACGTAAAGAAATAAAAGATGAAGAAGCGAATCTATCCAGTTATCACTCTGTTAAGTACATTCTGAAAAATGCATTCCTTTTATCTCTTCAGTTAGTTTTTTGATCATCTAATAAGCATTGATCTTTATAATTCTCTGCTACAAAAATAATGAACAAAAATTATAACTAGTAAAAAATATCATTGTTAAAGTTAGCGATTACAATGACCTCAGGCAAACTGGCTTAATCAAGATGAAGGAAATAAAACAGCCTGTGCCTAGAACTGTATATAGTATAAAATTAAACCAGGAGCTACATGGGAAATTTCCCACAAAAGGCAACTTAAACTGAGAAAGCATGAGCGCAATAAGGCCAGATGCCACCAAATAACCGATAAATGGTTTATGGCAACGCACGTTTGGAAAAGACCTCACTCAGAGGTAGTAGGTTATTTCTCTGCTGGTAAAGTGACCCAGTTCAAACCAGATAAGATTTTTATATATAAACAGGTTTATTGGCAAGCTGCTCTTCTGCTAGTTCAATGGCTCCAAAGACCCAGACCAAGGAAGTCCCAGAGAGAAGGTTGGAGG
Organism: Montemys delectorum; assembly: GCA_019843815.1. NCBI lineage: Eukaryota > Metazoa > Chordata > Mammalia > Rodentia > Muridae > Montemys > Montemys delectorum. The sequence goes on along the minus strand of JADRCD010233063.1, from coordinate 2,738 downwards.
GGGAAGAGAGAGAGAGAGAGAGAAAGAGGGCCTGCGCAGAAAAGAGAACGAGAGTGAGGAGACCTATATAATCCGGAATGTCTGGATTATATAGGGAGAGCATCTAGGGGAAAAGGCAGCCCAGCCCCTGGGCTGGGAAAGTTCAGGGTTTGAGACAGGGTATGACAGGTAGGGACAGGGATGCTGGGGATGTTGTTTTTTATGAAAGGGTGTAATAATGCCTGAAGAAGCACCTTGGGAGATCCAGCCAAGGTGTCCTCCTGAACGAGCGAGCCATGTGACAGGCACAGTACGACAGGAAGTTTACTGGAGAAAGGGAGTGTTTGGTTTCGGACCTGGGACGAGGGACTGAGGTCCACAGTCTTCCGTAAGAGTTCCAAGACTTCATTCACTGTTCGACTGCGGGCATTATATGCCGGGCTCCTGACTCGTACCTGGCAGTGTCGCTAGCTGTTCATAGCCTAGAGGAATTGCTAACACAGAGAACCTGGAGGCCAGGTCTGCATTGTAATGTAAATTATACATCTCAGTCCCTTGTCCCAGGGTCTGAAACCAAACAGGAAGTCACTTTGTAATAAGCAAGTGTATCTGGTAAAGGATGTGGATTCCTTCCATAACCATTATTAGGAACTTGTAAAAACAACCAAATTGATAAATATATTTATATTTTCAGGGGACAAAACCCCAAGGTTAGAGAGTCCAGTCTGCAGTGAGCATACTACTTAGCAAAGGACCAGGTCTGCTTGACATTCATGTCCAAGATGCCTCCTCACCTGAGCCTCTGCATTTTGTTTTCGTTTTGTTTTGTTTTTTGTTTTGTTGTTTTGTTTTTAGTGGGACGCAAACAAGGCACTGCTCCTGCAACACCTCCTGCAGTTTCAAGACAGGAAAAACAGAAAAGACAAAAGGCACAGAGAACAGAAACCAAATGACAGTCTCTGTCTGAATCAGTGGATGCTAGTTATTAATCTAGAGAACAAGAGATAGATACGAAGAAGGAGGCTTTGAATAACTTGGAACACCCAATGTTTCAGGATATGTGTGTGTGTATGTGTGTGTGTCTGTGTGTATATGTCTCTGTGTGTGTTTGTGTGTCTGTGTCTGTTTGTCGTCTGTGTGCCTGTTTATGTCTGCTTTTTGAAACCCAGAACAAATAATTCAGTCATCAATTTGATTCCTTTACATTAATAATTCCTATTAAAGCTTACATATGTAACTTAGAAATCTTAGCTTCATGAACAGGATGAAAGATGGTTCACACTGCAAACTTCACAGAGCAGACATTTTCACTAACCCAGGTGATGAGAACTAAGTGTATGTGAACTTCTGGCCCTATTTTGGCCACTAACAAAACAGCAGCATCCCAGGAATATGTCTACTGAGAGCCAGTAAAGTTGAGCTAAGTACAGTAACACTTAGAACTTTAGAACCCTTGAAATGCTCACTACACAGAGAAACATTTCAAGCCATGGGATGGTGACATCTGTATGTTGCCTCAAGTTCATATGTTCAAGTTACTCCAGATTATCAACTAACTTTTAGCTTTGTAATTGGTCAATGCTCTTTATTGTGAAGTTATTAAAACACTATTTTCTAAAACACTGTGTTTGATACTCTTAGGTTTACAAGGATAAGTTTTCTAAGGTATGATGCTTGGTAAAATCAGCTCAGATCTGAAGTCTCTTTTCCCCTCCTCTGAGTCTACATACACAGCTTTGCTCTCTCACGTTTTCTCCCTGCCCTATGATATCTTGCTAAGACTGTGAATAGCGTATTAAATTTATTTCTAGTTCTTACAGTTGTTCTTAACCTTCTCTTATTCATCTCTCAGTTTCCTTTTGATACAGACATGGTGTTCTGTTCAAATCTATTTCTAGGCCATGCGTTATTTTAAGGTCTCTGGGGATTAGCTTTTGCTGCTGGCTTGTTTCATAACAAATTCATTAGATCTTTTTTCAGTGGTCTTGAAAGATGTGCTATTTTCTGTTCTCCCATTCATAGATGTGCCCTGTTGATACAGAACTTAATAAGGGTTGAAGACACACAAGAGGAGATAACATATTTCTTAAATTTCATTGACAGCCCATCTGCATGTAATGGCAATGTCATTAAATACTCACTTTTGGGAAAGATTATTGAACTAGTCATGTCAAATGGATTTTATAAGAATCTTTTCAACTATGGATAGATTGTTGAATTATAAGCAATGGGGACCTTCATTAGATATAAAGGTTTCCCCCAAAATTTTCCTAACAGAAAAGTTATTCTATATTAAATGATGTAATCCTTATGTTGAAGATTTCATTTGAAGATCTGTAAGAATGATATTTTGTATATGGAGATTTCTAATGTTTCTTCCAAAGGTTAATAGATCCAAGACATGGAGAGGATATACTAATTTTGTAGATTTAACTGACAAATGATACCTCATAAAATTGCAAAGCTTCTGTAAGGCAAAACACACTGTCAATAGGACAAAACAGCAACCCACAAATTGGGAAAAGATCTTTACCAACCCTATATCTGATAGAGGGCTAATATCCAATATATACAAAGAACTCAAGAAGTTGGACTCCAGGGAGCCAAACAACCCTATTAAAAATGGGGTACAGAGCTAAACAAAGAATTCTCAACTGAGGAATACTGAACGGCTGAGAAGCACCTAAAGAAATGTTCAACATCCTTAGTCATCAGGGAAATGCAAATCAAAACAACACTGAGATGCCACCTCACACCAG
>JADRCD010233062.1:39898-72394 GCA_019843815.1 Montemys delectorum | reverse complement strand
AGCCAGGCGGTGGTGGTGCGCGCCTTTAATCCCAGCACTTGGGAGGCAGAGGCAGGCGAATTTCTGAGTTCGAGGCCAGCCTGGTCTACAGAGTGAGTTCCAGGATAGAGAAACCCTATCTCGAAAAACCAAAAGAAAAAAAAAAAAATCACCTGTAAATGATAGTTGAGAAAACATGTCTAGAACTCAGAGTTGTGTACTCTGTACAATTTTATTTCAGTCTTTATAAGGGAACAAAACTGTGTTCCATGGTGAAGCAAATCAGCCTGGAGCCCTGTGTGAGTTACACTGCAGATAGAGTCCATCAGACACACCACTTCCCTTCCCAGCATTCACTATTTAAAACAACCACAAAGGCCGGGCAGTGGTGGCATATGTCTTTAGTCCCAGCACTTGAGAGGCAGAGGCAGGAAGATTTCTGAGTTCAAGGCCAGCCTGATCTACAGAGTGAGTTCCAGGACAGCCTGGGCTACACAGAGAAACCCTGTCTCGATAAATAAATAAATAAATAAATAAATAAATAAGCCACAAAGGTATATTTTCTACCCTCTTGCTTAGAAGTGATAACCAAAGTTGGAGTAGCCCAGCTCAGGTCAGTATTCTATCAGATAACCTCACTCTATGCTTGGACTGCAACATCTCTATAAGCCTCTGATTCATTTCTGATGAGTAAAAACCGACAGCTTCCTTTAAAGAGAATTTTCTGGTTTTTCTTGGTTTTGTGTTTGTTTTTTGTTTGTTTGTTAGTTTGTTTTTGTTTTTTAAAAAAACAAAAACCAAAAAACTACATGCAGACTGCTCAGCTCAAATTGTTATCAGCAGGAAGATCAAGGAGAGAGAGAAAAAGATAATTTCCGTCTTCTTTACCTGTTCTCCAAATGGAGTCTCATTTCCATCCCTTCCTGTCATATGGATGTTGAGTTTGGGATTTGGGAGTGTAAAGACAAATGAGACATGGCCAGAGCAGCAGGTACTTGGATGAAGGCCAGAGTCTGTACCCCAATCAGGAGAGCTTGCCTCAGGACAAGGCTGAAATCTCTAGGAACAACTCTCCCAGCAGTCTTTTTGGCATAAGGGTATACTTGGTGCTCTCCGCACATTTCCTAACAGTTGCTAAATGTCAAGTGACGTAGCCAACATACAGGTTGATCTAAGCGAAAAATATTTTTCCTTAACAGATCAGTTTTTAGGATACAAAGTGTTCTTTGTTTGGTGGCTCGGAACTGAAAAATTAAGTCATTACACTTGATTCATCAACCCGGTAATACATCATCCACACAGGTGAAAATTTGAAGCACAGGAGTTCTTTTATCACTCTGTCTCGTGAGGGATGGAGGTGGGGTGTACATGCATAAACTATGTGAAAAGTACCTCACTTTTCACCCCGTTGGTACATTTCCCAAGGTGCTCTGGGTTCAAGCCCAGGTCAGAGATGAATTTGACATAAATGTTTTCCTTATGGAATGCAGGAAAAGAGTGGGCCTGGAAAATTACTCTCTCTCTCTCTCTCTCTCTCTCTCTCTCTCTCTCTCTCTCTCTCACACACACACACACACACACACACACACACACACCCACACACACCCACACACACACACACACACATATGTATCTGACTGGACACCACATCAAATATTCCTAGTGTGAGTGTGCACTTGTGCCTTTGAGGGTGGGAGTTACCAAATCAAAAGCAGAGACTGTGCAGAGGAACTTGAATGATTCCCCGCGGCCAAGAGCCCCGCTGGTAACTTTCCCTACCGTAAGAGGTGACGTGTGAAGTCTTTTTATCCATAATGCTTAGTTTCCGGGAACTCCCTGTGGCTGGAAACAAAACACTGTGCTGGTGATTATGGATTTTTTGGAAACATGGGAAGGACCTAATGATGTGTGGAGGGCCACGAGCTTTAAAGATTTCCTCACATCTGGAAGCTATCGCTGGAGGGAAGCGGCGAATACAGGCCTCCCCAGCGCAGCAACGTTTTACTTAGCACTGTGACCTGTCAAGGAGCAATGGGGATAATGGGCACAGAGGCCACTCGGGACCCTTCAAGACAGGAAGGCCTCCTTCTGCTCCATATGTTGCTCAAAGGCCTTGATTAAAGATGAAAGGTTAGAATTAGAGGTCTCGGGTGGGGGCAGAGAAAGGTTGTTGTTAGTATTATTTAACAAACCAATGTGGCTAACTTAAGTTAGGCTCTTATTAGGGATGGAAGTTGAGGACTAGGGGTTTGTACCAGAGATAGAAAGGGAGTCATAGAATGAGATAGCCTTAATAATCACAGAGCATTCATTCTCCTGCTTAGATTTTTCATCTGTTTTTGTTCTTTGAAGGTTGAATGAGAAAAAAGGAGGAGGGGTCAGCAGAGCATTCAGGTCTTCCCACTTCTCATTTGGAATTCTGTTTCAAAGACTTGAGTCCTGGGCTTTCCTTTGTGTGGTAATACCTCAGGGGTCCTGCATGCCTGAAGTTTTCCTTTGCTTGGTTGGTTTAGTATATCTTTTGAGTCTGTCTGGTTATATAGCCCAGGCTAGACTAAAACCATGACCCTGACTAAGTTCTGGGATAGACACAGGCACGGACCGCCGTGCGTACTTTGCTTTTGCTTTTTGTTTGATGTTGTTTTGTTTTTACTTTATTTTTGTGGTTTTCTTGTTATCGTTGTTGTCAGTTTGCTTGAAAACAAACAAGCTGTCCACGTAGCTCAGGTTGACTTCAAATTCACCATCTCTCCTCCCTGTTCTTCCTAGTGCTGCAATTACAGCTCTCAGTACTGTACCCAGCTTCTTACCTTCGTCTCTTGAAGCCCAGGCTTGTCACATCAAAAGACCCTCCATCTGCCTCATTTCTTATTTTGAAGAAGTAGAGGGAAATTTTAGAAGTTCTTTATTTTTTCCCAAAGATGTTACTTAGTTGTGACTCCTAGAGAAGGTGAGAGAGAGAGAGAGAGAGAGAGAGAGAGAGAGAGAGAGAGAGAGAGGGAGAGAGAGAGAGAGAGACTCTAATTGAATGGGGACCTTCTTCACCAAACATTCATATATACATTTTACTTTTGATGATAAAAATCTTTCTTGTGTCTAACCTAAGTGGCTGCCCTATAGAACCATTGAGAATGTTGACTGGTAAAGTTTGATCTGGATCTTTCTTAATCTCATAGAAAGAACAAAATCACCCCATGTTTTAGCACCAACCCATCAGTGGGCAGAACTATCCGTTCATCTTCTCTACTGGCCTGGTGAGGGAAACAGATAGTGCAAACAGTGCCTTGTCAATGTTCTCAGACATCAATTCTTTTGTGGTCTAACATGAACTGGCATCTGTATAGAAATGTATTAATATAAAAATAAGTAAGACTTGCTGCAACTTTAATTTTTTTCAAAGTCTACTTTTAATGATGGTTTTTAAACGCTTTAACCTCCCTTCTAGCCCACCACCCACCAGAGGCAGTGGAAAAGAAAGGATCCTGGGGAAGTGGACCTGTTTAGAAAGGTTCTTTGGAGCAATTCCCATATGTGTTGTCAGGAAATCAGCAGTTCAGTTCACAGGTCAGCAGTGGCAGCTCGATCCACTTGCAAACAATTCATGGATACACCAGCAGTATATCAGTAGTGTCAGGACAGCAGAAGCTATGGCACGACCTAGCAGAGACAGCCAGGCCTCAGCCTCAGCACAAGTCAGCAGCAGACACCAGAGCTAACAAGAACACCGGGAAAAGTTCTCAAATGTGCCTCTCTCGGCGAAGTGAAGATCAGCAAAAAAGATGGGAAGCCAACAAGTGTTGCCCAGCAAGCTCTACAGGCAAGGCAAGCAAGCTCTACAGGCAAGGCAAGCGAGCTCTACAGGCAAGGCAAGCGAGCTCTACAGGCAAGGCAAGCTAGCTCTACAGGCAAGGCAAGCTAGCTCTACAGGCAAGCCTCAAGCTAGCTCTACAGGCAAGCCTCAAGCTTAGCCTCTGTGGACTGCTGTCCGTACACAGGTGAGGTCAGGTGAAATCTTAGTCAGATAAGGCTAGAGCCTGTAATTGGGCAGTGGGAAAAGAAGGCGAGGTGAAAGTTTTAGAGAGAGAACAGAGAGATGAAAAAAAGACAGAGATGGAGATGAGGAGACAAGATGGAACTTATAGGAGAGGATGATGGACCAGAACCACGTGGTTCTAGGAGCCATAAGTAATTGGGGAAGGCTTGGGCGATTAAATAATATAGGGAACATCTGTACAATCTAGGTGTGCAGCTTGTATTTATATCAATTTATATCAACTAAACAGGTTCACTTCCCCCATATCCTTTCTTTTCCACTACCTCTGATAGGTGGTAGACTAGAAGGGAGGTTAAAGCGTTTAAAAACCATCATTAAAAATAGACTTTGAAAAAAATTAAAGTTACAGCAAATCTTACTTATTTTGATATTAATTACATTTCTATACAGATGCCAATTCATGCTAGACTACAAAAGAATTGATGTCTGAGAACATTGACAAGGCACTGTTTGCACTATCTGTTTCCCTCACCAGGCCAGTAGAGAAGATGAAGGGATAGTTCTGCCCACTGATGGGTTGGTGGTAAAGCACCCGCCCATGGTAAAAGCACAGAGTGATTTTGAGTTCTTTGTGTGGGCATTTTAGGGGTTGAAGATGTACTGTTGTAAATCTGACTGATAAATTACAAGCCTCTGGAGTTTTCATTACATGGGGCTAGGGGTTTAGAGCCAGTGGCAGCCAGTCTCAGCAGGCTTAGGAGTGTGGAGCCGTTCTGTGGCAGACTAACCATGGGAACCTGGGCAGACCACCCCTTGCGGCTCCCCATGAGGTGGTGAGACTGCGGTGCCAGCATTTAGCTGAACCTAGTATAGATTGATTTTTTTTTTTTTTTTATAACTACGTGCTACAAGCCTTCATCGCTGTCCCCGTGGAGTTCTTTTTATACTCCCTCCAAACATCACGTGTCCTCCAAGTGTCTTGCCTCAGCACATGCATCTGTCTCAGCTTGACATCATCTGCCAATCAGTCAGAGTTCCCCAGGATGGCAAGAAGCCACAGCACACCACCAGAAGGTTTTTTGGTGCATTTCTCTCTGTGGAGTCCCAAAAAATGGAGGTTAACTACACAAAGTGAGGCGGACCAATACATGCATGTGGTTAGGGAAGAATCCTTTCATCACGTGTGCTTTCACATGCTTGCTTTGGCAAAATGTCCTTTCACCTGTGTCTGCTTCAGGAAAGCACTCCTTCACATGTTTGCTCCAGCCAACCATCCAACACAACTGACTTTCCAAAGAACCTTTAAGTTTCCACTTCAATTTGCCTTCCTGGTGTTTAATTCTTTAATAAGTTCTTTTGAAGTAAAAGGCTTTAACCTCTTTCTCTTCTGTATCATAATACCCATGAAAATAGATGTGCAGTGTGTCTCCACTCATCACGCTATGAAATAGAAAGCAGTTGCAGGTCCGTGGTGTTTCTCCCAGTCTCTTCTATTTGGTCTCTCTAGACACTCTAATCATCTTTCACTATGGATTCTTGTCTAACAGTGACCACACCACGTCCCAGGTATCTTATTGACAACCTTATTATATGGGTTAATTCCTCCATCTTCTATGGGGTTTGTTTCTGCTCTCACTCTTCCTTTTCTTAGCTCTCCCAAAACAGATTATCCTAAACTCATATGGTTTTTTTTTTTTTTTGAGGCAGGGTTTCTCTGTGTAGCCCTGGCTGTCCTGGAACTCACTCTGTAGACCAGGCTGGCCTCGAACTCAGAAATCCACCTGCCTTTGCCTCCCAAGTGCTGGGATTAAAGGCGTTTGCCACCACCACCCATCCTAAACTCACATTTTTAGCAATAGTTTCACGTGAGAAACTCTTAAAGTTAACCGTCACCTATAATTTTGAGGCATGTGCTGTCTGATCAACTTAATTATCTAGAGCATTTTGTTTTCTGTAATGGGGCAAGTATTACATAACTTCAGCCTCATAGGCCAAGCATCTACACTGAAGTTGTATAGGCGCTCATATAACAAATGTTATTAATAGCCTCAAAATGTAATATACACACTCTCTGGGTGAGTCAGCCAGGCCTTGTCTTGAGACACTTTGTGGTGGTTTAAATAGGTTTGGTCTTCACAGACTCGTGTGCTTGCATGCTTGACCCATGGGGAGTGACACTATTAGGAGGTGTAGCCCTGTTGGAATAACTGTGTCACTGTGGCAGTGGGCTTTGAGATCTCTGTGCAAGCTCCACCCAGTGTGAAATTCCAGTCTCCTCCTGTCTGCCTTCTGATCAAAATATAGAACTCTCTGCTTCTCCGGCACTAAGTCTGCCTGCATGATGCCATGCTTCCCACCATGATGATAATGGACTAACACCCCTGAAACTGTAAGCCATGGTGTCATGGTGTCTGTTCACAGCAACAGAACACTAACTAAGATACACCCCCACACCCATCCACACTCATCTGGGAGTCACACCCACGAAGGCATTCTCTTAGTGAGTCACCCATCCAGGAAACAGTTTCATAGGACTCCTCCCCTTTCTCCACCTTACAATTACTTTTTTTCTCTCTCTTTTCCATGATGTCCTTTAGTCCATGAAAGAAATATTGTAGATCTCCTGCCTATGTTTGTAACCCAAGGCTTTTAAGGAAATCTCAGTATAGTCATACAATTAAGTGTGTAGAGACTTAAGTGTCAACACACAACAGAGAATGCAAACTTCAGAGGAGTACATCAGGAATGTCACTAAACAGCTGGAACAACACATAACAGCAATTCTAAGGTGAGAGAGGTAAGAGATTTCTTTAGAATACTACATTAGATTATGAAAACCTTCTGTCTAACCATAAGAAATTTTGACAGGGCTATATTACCCATACACAGCAAGACAAGCCAATAAAAATGCTACAGAGAAAATCAAAATATGAAAACTGTATGTGACCAAGTACAGAGTAACAGTGAAGAGTAAGAATTTAAACAAAATCAAAGGTGGTTCAAAGTACAATAACTGCAAAGAAAATTCTACTAGATCTGAACTGACAGAAGAATTAATGAGCTTGAATATAGGTCAACACAGATTATCCAGTGTATTCTGTAAGAAAGACTAAAATACTGGAGAAACAGACAGATCTTTAGAAAACTTCAGGACACCATGCAGTATGCAAATATGCATATGAGTTCAAGGGATGGGGAGGTAAAGGCAAGAAAAAAGAAGATATTACAGAGAGTGATCAAACTTTCAGAACTGTGCTAAAAACCTTGATTTATGTGTTCCAGAAGCTGAGGAAACTTCAAGCTCAGGAATCACAAAGGAATTCACAGATGGTTACATCAGAGTCACATTTTGGAAGGTCCATGACAAGTAATCTTGAAAGCAGTAAATAGAAAGCCATGGGAGAGAAGCTTCTTCATGAATTTGATGGGTAATTTCTCATCAGAAAGCATATGTGCTGGCTAGTTTTATGTCAACTTGATACAAGCTAGAGGCCTTTGAGAAAACTGACCCTCCACTGAGAAAGGCCCCGGCCAGATTGGTCTGTGGGCAAGCCTGGGGTACATTTTCTTAATTGTTGGTTGAGGTGGGAGGGCACAGCTCACTGTGGGCGAAGCCATCACTATACCAGTGGTTTGGAGAACTATAAAAAAGCAAGCTGAGCAAGCCACAATGAGCAAGCCAATAAGCAGCACCCCTCCATGGCCTCTGCATCAGCTCCTGCCTCCAGGCTCCTCCCCTGCTTGAGTTCCTGCCCTGACTTCCTGGATGACGAACTACAAGCTACAAACTGAAATAAACTCTTTCATCCCCAAGTTGCTTTCTGTCATGGTGTCTATCACAGCAATGGAAACTCAACTAAGACAGCATAATTGGTAGAAAGCAAATCAAAGACAGATAAAAGAGTCTGAGAACAAAATAACAGCAACACTGTCAGGACTTCAGACAAGCACAAAGCATGAGAGTTAGCCAGCCACGAAGCCAAGCCAGAGCCCTGAGGAGACTCACTTGAGAGGACTACCTTCCTGTCACTCATCACTGCACCCTTGGGCTTGTTCCAACCATCTGTTAAAACCTGACGGATTGCAGTGGAGTTCTAGGCATGCTGACAAAACACAAAGCAGCTGAGGGTATCAAGAAGGCCTCTGGAAACCAGCACTAAGGTGACCTGCATCAAAGTCCTATGAGCAAAGCAGCAGTAGGAGAGAATTCAGAAGTGCAGCTAAAGCATAGGAGGTGCCCAGCCGATGGGAAGTGAGGCAAGTATGCCAGAGTGACAGAGTAGTCGAGGAGGGAGGAATTACACCACTTTGGCAGCCCTTTGGACTTTGGCTTCCCATTCCAAACCCCAGGTGATGTCCTTAGGGCAATTTGTGGTTGAAAGTTAAAGATCTCTTTGATGGCTTTCAGGTCCTGAGCAAGCAGAGGCTGAGCTTGGGCTTAGTTTTCTTCGCTTTTGGTGGATTTTCATCTCTTGGGTGTGGATGTTCTTTATTTGATTCAGGACTCAGCTCAAGTCACTAGGTCATAAGGCTCCTCTAGTTTGGTCATCTGTTGGCAGCAGGGTGGGCAATTTCAAGTTGATATCAGCTTCTACTGAAATAGTGACAGAAAAGTCATTATGAGGAACTTTGAAGGACAGTCAAAGATTAGAAGTTGAAGGATAGAGCTCTCAAAGATCAAAGCAAGGAAAGGCTGCTGTGGTTAAACAAATGCACACACCTAGCAAAACCCTTAATCACTAAGAAGCAACATCTGGGCAATCATAGTAGCATTTTTTATGATTTCAAATCAACTTGATTTTTAGTGCAACTAAACCTAATGTGAAGTATTCACAGAGTGTCAGTGTCCCTACTGTCTCAACCTTTTGAGTTTGCTGTTGGAATAATCAACAATTAAGACCATTTTAGTTTTTAAGTCTTTAAAACTGTAGTCTCTGCTTTAAGTGCCAGGGTGCAGATACCCAGGGGAGTCCCCACCTACTCAGAGGAGAAGGGGAGTAGGGTGGAGGTAACCTGAAGGGAAGCAGTGATCAGGATGTAAAGTGAATAAGTAATTAATTAATTAGTTAATTAATTAATTTTTTAAAAATTTAAAGTCTCTGTATACACTTTGTTTTTCTGTTTTCCATTTCTTTTCCTTTCCTTTTCTTGAGACAGAGTATCACTATGTCACCAAATCTAAAAAAATTTGTGCTTTCTTAAGGAAAGAGAAAGAAACATGGAGTTAGAACAATGAGGGGGTAGGGAAGATCTGGGAGATGAGAGAGGGGAAACTGATCAGAATATATTGTATGCAAATAAATTTATTTTCAATTTAAAGGAATTTAAAGATTTATGGTTCAAAGGACTCTATAAAATGAAAAGGCAATTCATGAAATAGCAGAAAATATTTGCCGATAATATACCCCATAAGGAATATATACATATATTCCTTATGTATAATACACACAGAGAGAGAGAGAGAGAGAGAGAGAGAGAGAGAGAGAGAGAGAAAGAGAGAGAGAGAGCAATTGAAAAAGAGACCCAAGTTAAAAGGGATAAAAAATTTAAATCAGTATGTCTCCAAAGAAGACAGACAAATTAGTAATAAGTACACAAAAGAATCTCACACAATTACCTATGAGAAAAATCAAAATCCCTATGCAATATCACTTCATGTATACTTGGATGACGATAACCAAATGGCATAAAATAAAAGTGGCATGAATGCTGTGGGGATAACCAGTCACTCTCTGGTCATATTTAAAGCCCACTCACAGAGAGGAACTCATGCATAATACACATGGGCAAGAACCCATGACTGGGGAAGTCACATGCTCTGAAGAAAAGCCTACTGCTGTCGTTTCTCCAAGTGGACAGAGCATCAGTCCTTCTACTATTCATCATTATAAACAGATTAGCACACAATCATTAGAGAAGCTTTCTACTGCAGTGGTTGGCAGTTTTCACAGACACACACAACTGGTCAAAGTGCTCGGCACAAAGGGGTTATCAGTTTCATCCTCTCTCCCCAAGGCTCCGGGAACATCACGAAAGAAGATATGGAAAGATTATCCAGGAGAACTGCTAGGAAGTAGTGTCTTCAGGAAGCTACAAGACAATTGTCTTTGTGATTCGTAGCAGCTATAGCTGCCTTCACAAGGGGCAAGCCAGTTAAGCTTCCAGCATGGGTGGGAAAAGGGTTCAAGAAGCCCTCACAAAGTTGAAAGCTCTTGGCAGTTGATGGCTACTTGGGAGAGGAACAGTCAGCTTTCTTGAGGAGTATGGTCTCTGGTTGGTTGCCATAGCAACCATGGTGGGTTACCAACCCATTCAGGGTTGACATGTACCTATTATGTATATACAGGCAGTTCTAACTGGACTCAGTGGGTTATAAAAAATAAAAATAAGAGAATACATGAAGTTGGGAGGAGAATGTGGAAGAAGTTTGGGAGGAGTTGGGGACCTGGTGCCAATCCTAACACAGAACGATAGGCAATGAAGGCTGCTGAGAGCTGTTCTTCCAGTGGAGTGTGTGTGTGTGTGTGTGTGTGTGTGTGTGTGTGTATACATTACTTTTGTGTTAGGATTGGCACTAGGGAGACAGCTCCATCCATAAAGACCTTGCCCCACAAGAATGAGAACCTAAATTTGGATCCCCAGTAACCACATAAAAAGCCAGCAGGTACGCCAGCACACATCTGTAATCACAGAGCTCGGAGGCAGATATAGAAGGATCCATGGGTTCACTGTGCTGGCCAGCTAGCCTGCTAAGCTCCAGGTGCCATAAGAGACCCAATCTCAAAGAGCTAATGTGAATGGGGGAAAACTCAGCCCCAACCCTACACAAAGAACGATAGGCAATGAAGGCTGCTGAGAGCTGTTCTTCCAGTGGAGAGAGCGTGCCCACTGGACGTCAACTGGTCAGCACTACATACACATGCACACATGTATCATTATACAGCCTGAACAGGTTATATTTATGTATCTAAGAATGTACACATATATGTAACAACTTAAAAAAAAGAGGCTGTGAACGTTAAAGACGAAGCAAGTGGGGAGAGTTTGGAAGGAGGAAAGGGAAGCAGAAACGGTGTGATTATATTATAATCTCAAAAAATAAGTAATTTTTTAAAGTAGGATAGAGAAAATACATTTTTCTATGTATTATACATCTGATATATAATATTTATTATATTCCTAAATATAACCTATACACATATATTACATATGTGTATATATATATATGTGTCATATATATATGTAATAACAATTCATGAAAAAGAGGCCATAAATTTAAAAGAGAGCAGGGAGGAGTATATGGGAGGTTTTGGAGGAAGTAAGGAAAGGGAGAGATTCTGTAGTTATAATCACAAAATGAAAAAAGAAAATAATGTAAATATAAGTTATCACAAAAGTTAACAGTCTTATCCTTGGTTACATTCCCAAGAGATATAAGAACCTACCTGCACCAAAACATGCACACAAATATTTGTTTGAAACACCATTCTAAACACATACACACACGTGTTTGTTTGTGTGTGTGTGTGTGTGTATGTATGTGTGTGTGTGTCTACCAACTGATGAATGAATAAGAAAAGAATGAATTACAATGAATACCATTTGGACACAAAGAGGAGGGGAGAATTACTATGGTACAATGCGCATGCTGTGCCTCTGTGCCTTTGCTGTAATAAAATACCTGACAGAAGCAATTAAGGGGAGAGGGTTGTGTTTGGACTGATGGTTCCAGATTAGTCTATCATGGTGGGATGAGGAAACCCCTGGCAGCAGGAGTGCCATGGCCGCTCTGAACATTATGATAGATGAGGAAGCTGAGGACTGGGATGAAAGACAGAAGCAGATGTCAGCTTCTGGGCATCCCTGAAACTCACTTCTGCCAGCCAGGCCCCAGCAATAGCAGCGGAGGACACACAAGGCTGGGAGTGACCATTTATGTTAAGCCATAACACATACCAAGCTTGTTTTTCAAAGCCAGGCACAAGGCCACATATTGTATGATTCTAATTTCATAAAATTATAATTTTATATAATTTTATAAAATTAGAATAGCCACGCCCATAGAAAGAGAAAGATTAGCAGTTTCCAGGAGATCTGGGAAAAGGAAACTGGGAAGCAATTACTTTAACTGTCAAATTTTCATTTGTAGCTGGTGAACTTATCCCTAACTTAGGTGGTCATGATGGTGCCTGCCTCTGAGAATACACTAGAAGTCCTTGAGCTGGACATGTCAGAAGGAAAACTGTGTGCCACAGTGTACAATAAAGCTTTTACATGAAAAAAATAGCAATGGGAACGAGAAACCATATTACACCATTTATTTCATGTAAGGTTAAATTTCTGCCTGTAATCCAATTAGCTATAAGTACTATAACACCATGTAATTACTGGCATTCATAGATGGTAATTGAGTAATCTACAAGAAGTTAAATTACAGTCAGTACAGCAAGAACTTCTTATTATGTTTCTAGGATTATTTCCATCTAAGTATGTGAAAATAATGAGACTGTTTACACACACACACACACATGCACGCAAGCACGCATGCACACGCACATAGGTTGCAGACAAATCTTCGAGAATAATTCATTTGTGGAATTCTGACTCTCCAAGGTTGAAGTTGTTTGTAATTATTATAGGGACGCTTGCTTCTTACAACTGGGCCAGAATCTGATAAATTCATAAAGTAAAGATGTCATTAGGTCAAAAAGATGTTAGTAACTGGCTGAGTAGAGACTACCCGCTTTAGTGTTAGGTATCCTAGTGATCTGGCAGCTGATTGGGTTTCAGGCCAGAGCATATTACATTGCCCATTGCTAGTTGCTATTGAAAAAAAATATTTTTCAAGTTTTGAATTTTAGTCTTTTATAGTTACAGCTTTTACATAGGAAAGCAAATGGCTTTTGCAGACTAATCTTATATCTTGGGAGTTTGCTGTAATCACTTACCAAAAGCAAGCATTTAATTTTTTTTCTCTTTAGACATTTTCATACATGTGTTATTTAGAAAAGTTTTTCCTTAAAGTCCACATTCAAGTGTCTGTGCGACTTTATTTTGTTATTGATTTCTGTTTTTAACTCCATTATGGTCTGAAAACACATTTTGTCTGCTTCTCATTGCTTTAAATTAGTTAATGTAGCTTTTAATGCCTGAATGTGGTCCATTTTAGTATGAGAAGAACCTTATTGTTCTACTATTGGACAGAGCATCCTACAAATGGCAATTAGGCAAGTTGATGAATACCATGTCCAGATCAACCTTGTCCTTTCTGACTTTCTGCAGCTTGAGCAAACAATGAGGCCAGAAGCATCTATATTAATAATACAATTTTCATTTCTTCATGGCTTTATTCATTTGATCCACATATTTGATACTCTGGTTTTAGGATCATTATGTGTTCATGGAGAATTGTTCCCCCAATCATTCTTTTTGTCCAGGACAATGTTACAAATTCAAATTCCCTTGTGTACTAATTAACATGACCATCAAAGCTTTCTTTTTCAATTACTATTGCCACTGTCTATCTTTCCTACAAGTTATGTTTTTTAATCTATCCAAATATTATATTAGAAATTATTTCTCAGGGCTGAAGAGATGGCTCAGAGGCAGAGTGTCTGCCGCTCTCATAGAGGACCAAGGCCGGATCCAAACACTCTTGTGGCTCCTTACAATTGTCCACCTCCAGGGACAGTCATACATGCAGGCAAAACACTCATACATGTGAAATAAAAATGATAAATATTTTTTTAGAGTGGCTTTCCTCCAGAGGGCATATGACTGCATCCTGTCTCATGCCTACTACCGTGATAACTATTTTCATTGGTGTGCATCTGTTCCCTATTTGTATCCCATTTCTTACGTCTTTATTTCTCTCTCTTACTTTCTCCAGTTTTAGTTCAGCATTTTATACATCACTTTAACTTCTACTCTTACACATTGCTGCTCTCTCTCTCTCTCTCTCTCTCTCTCTCTCTCTCTAAGATTTAAGATTCAGGAGTTGCCTCAGAATCTTCAATATATATTTTTAACTAACTTGAAACCTTGAAAGAGAGCTACATCGCTCTGTGTGTACTGTTCGAGCTAGTAGGTGCTGCCCCAGTTTCTGCCTACCTAGTTAGTGGCATGCTGAGTGGCATCATTATTGTGAGGCTTACGGTTGATCCTGTAAGTAGCTACGCCACCTTTGTCTGTTATAGATGGAGTTTCAGGAGGCTCTGAATTTTTCTAGCGTTACTGTTTCTGCCTCCTCTATTTTCATTGGGTTTTCTCAGGAACTCCTTCTTAAATACTCTGGCCCTTGCAACCCCTTCTACCCTAATTCATTCTTAAACGCTGGAGTCCTATTGATGTGGTGGCAGTGCATAGGAAAAGATAGATTATAACTTTTTATTAAGTCTACGGACCTTTTGGCGGCCATGTGTCTTGAGGCTATGACCTTCAAAGAGTATTTTAATTACCTCTGTGGCTCCCTTCCCAAGACCTCAGGTGAGACAGGAAGGCTAGAAGAGACTAGGGTAGGAAACGTCCATCCCTCTGGCAGAGATGGTGCCCCCTGGAGAATAAGATGCTATACATGAACACCCTCTAGGTATATTTCACCATAGCCAAGCTCCATGCATGACAGAGACTCTGAAATTTTCTTGGCTTTTGTCGTCTTGTTGATGTTAGTTTCATACATGCATACAAATATAGTGATGATATGCACACCCTCTGTTATCCTCTCTTCCTTCTTCCAACGTCCACCAGCCTCTTCCTGCTTCCTACTAATTTGCCCCCTGCTTTCATGGCTACTGTGTGTGTACGCGCACGCGCGTGTGTGTGTGTGTGTGTGTGTGTGTGTGTGTGTGTGTGTGTGTGTGCATACAGGTTTTGTGTAGCTACCTATAACTTGGATGTGTTCACGATTACAACAGTATGTCAAATCCAAAAGACAGCAAGCATTTCACAGACCTCCACCCATCTTCCAGTTCCTGTGGACTTTTGGCCCCTCCTCCATGATGCTTCATGGACCTTGTGGATGGGATGGAGAGAAAATTATAGGTGCTCTGTTTAGGGCTGAGGACTCACTCTTTGTTAGTACTTTGACCTGTTAGGACTCTCTGAATTAACCATTACAAACGGATGTCTCTCGGACTGTGGCTGATGCTATTAGGTCTCAGGTAGTCCGTAACACTCAGAAATGAGCTCAAGCTGGGCTATAGGAGGATTTCTGGCAGTAAGCAACAGGGGTCACTTCCCTTACTTCTGGCAGAAGGGAATCTCTACCTGTGGTTGCATATTAAAGGCCGTCCCAGTTTCCTCAGTCATTTCACAGTCCACATTAGTAGTCTCCAGACCCTTCCGTTCCCCAGCTACTCATAGTCCTTACAATCTACATGGTGACTTGTCCACCCAGACCTCTCTCTGTGTGTCTCTGAGTCTCTGTCTCTGTGTCTCTCTGTGTGTTTCTGTCTCTGTCTCTGTCTCTGTCTCTGTCTCTGTCTCTGTCTCTCTCTCTCTCTCTCTCTCTCTCTCTCTCTCTCTCTGTGTGTGTGTGTGTGTGTGTGTGTGTGTGTGTGTGTGTGTCTTGCTCTCTCTTTCCTCCCTTCCCTTGCCGAAAGGCCTGGCCACCTCCAGTCTGCTTTGTTTTTTCTCTGCTCTGGTCCCCTCCAGATGCCTCTGGATATTTTCCCTCTCTGATTCACAATAAAAAAAAAAGAAACCCTTGCCCTTCACCAGGCCATGAAGCAGTCATGTTGACAGTTTTACTGTGCTCCCTCATATATGAAAGCAACGCTGGTCCGTGGTTATAAATGTACATATTTAGGAGGTATTTTGACTACATATCCATTTAGCAAAACAACGATAATAAATCAGGATCCTGGTGAAAGTTTCTGAGGACATCTTGAATGCTGCAGCCCGGTTGTTTCTCACCCTTCACCCCATCTTCATTTGGCCACCAATAATTCATTAAGTTCTCCATCTGAGCCGGGCAGTGGTGGCGCATGCCTTTAATCCCAGCACCTTGGAGGCAGAGACAGGCAGATTTCTGAGTTCGAAGCCAGCCTGGTCTACAGAGTGAGTTCCAGGACAGCCAGAGCTATACAGAGAAACCCTGTCTCAAAAAACAAACAAACAAACAAAAAGATCCCCATCTGTCTAGCCCTCACAGAAGAACAGTGCCAGTGGCTCTCTCTCTAGCAAGTAGATCTCAGCTGTGACCCATTCTTTCAAAGTAACCATTTACCTGGCAAATCACTTCTCTGACACACCAAAAAATCAAGACCCATAATTTTCTGCTTGTTCGGTCTCCTCTTGTAATGATGTGGGTGATAATGTCAGAGCTCTTCCATATTAAAGCTGGAGCAGATGTTTAACAATGCTTTCCCGTGTTATGCTCTGTGGCATGGGCTGCAGAGGCCGCTTCTACCATGCATAATTTGGAAGCTGTTGTTTCAAATGTGGCTCCCATTTTGCTGGACAATTGCCGTCTACCTGCTTAACTGAAGAACTCCCCTTACAGTAATTAAATCTGCTTTCTTCGTGGGTCATTATGATGTGATTTATGACATCTGTGTAATTGTCAAAATTACCATGGGTAATTAAAACATGAAGCGAGTGCTGCCAGGGGCTTCAGTCCCTCGAAACGTCCTCATTAAAAATCAGGAGCTGACCACATTATAAATAGACAGTTTGCACAATTTCTTGGCAAAACCTAATTATGAAACTTATCCTTATTCTATCAGCTTTCAGTCCATTAGTCATAGAAGTTCCAAAAACAGTCAAGTTATTTTACATATTAGAACTGTGGGGTGACTAATAAAGAGGTGAGTGGCTACAGCTGAACATCACTGGGGCACTTTGTTATAAGGTCAGGTTGCTTTGCATTAAAGAGGCATCCCCACATATCCTCCCACCCACACTTACCCCTAATTTTAAGATAAAAGGAAGGTTGGCTAGTTTGGGGAAACATACGATAACTTTTTAAATGAGAGCTAAACGAGGAGGGGATTTCCCGACCCTGTTGCAGTTGATCTGAGAAAAGCGTTCAGCAATCAGCACCAGGGAATGTTCTCCTTCTAGAAAAAGTGGAGCTACAGGAGGACTCGGTTGCTCTGAGGTTGTCTTTGGGTACAGCAGCTGGAGCAGAAGCAAGTGATAGCCTCAAGTCCAAAGATACCACGGATGACTGTAACTCATCTACTCTCTAACTTCACAAAAGGGCTTCAGCTTCAGGGAAGTGTGCGGCTGCCCACTAATAAGACAGACAGCTCCAGCTTAGGGCCATAAAGCACAGTAGGTCACACTGATGAGAGTGTCCATAAGCATCAGGGTTTTCTCCTCACGGCCTAGGTGACAGAACACTGAAGACAGGGCTACACTAAGAGCCCAAAGGACAGAAAATGAATGTCACCAGTTGTCAAGCTTGATGAATCATAGCCACATGTGAGATATGGAACTGCTAAGTCGAAACATGGGGCATGCGATTGTTATACAAAGAGAGGGTAAGATTTTGACTTACCCAGTCGATCTCTGGGAAAGCAAAGGTGTATATATTTTAAAAAAAAAAAAAATATTTTCTTGTTTTTTTGAGAGATGGTTTCACTGTGTAGCTTTGGCTGTCCTAGAACTCACTCTGTAGACCAAGCTGGCCTCAACCTCAGAGATCTACCAGCCTCTGTCTCTGCCTCTGCCTCCTGAGTGCTAAGATTAAAGGTGTGCACCACCACCACCTGGCTGGGATATAAAATTCAAGAGGTAATGGAGGAGAGATGGGGGGCAGGAATGCATATTTTGTAATAGATGTGACATTTGAGGCTTACTGGTTTCTGCACCAGCTTACCAGGCTCAGCACTACCAGATTGGTTGAGTTGCTTATAAAAAAAAGGCTCCTCCAGAAGAGTAGTAGGAACAGGAAAGAATAAGAAGGATGTGTTTCTTACTGGAATACAGAAATCCCAGTTCAGCACATATGACTTGTTAAGCCAAGCCTTTATCAACTTGTTGGGGATCTAAAGCTCACCAGTCTGTACATATAACCTGTGGCTTAGGGACAAAGAGATCACAAAGGAAAGGCACGCTGGGAACTACTACCACGTGACTAGTACATGCGGAGACTTTCATGAGCATGATCAGATGGCATGTCCACCCAACCGTGACAAATCAATATAAACAAGACTTATATGGACAGTCAGAAGACACAGCGGGGACAAAGGGCTCAGTGGCCTCAGTGGCACCGTGGGAGAGGAAGGCTCTGCAGAAGCTCATATTATCTACAGATCACAGGCTCACTAGTAACAAGGTTCCAAGATGGCAGAGCTAACTAACACTCAACACATAGGGAATTGAAAAACTCAGGCCAATACAGAGCTGAGAGGGAGAGGGAGATTCTGGTGGCAATATGATGAGCTAAACACTCATCCTCAATGAATGTAAGGGCCGCTAAACAGTAAGTACATCTGTGTGTTCGAGAAGGTGTTGTGTATTTTAGCTTGATGCAGCAATATCATAAGGCACACAGGATGAAGTGGAAGTTTTTGGATATGTCAGGTGTTACAGTCTCCTACGGTGTTTTGCTAAGACAAATTCACATAGTGTTTGGTGGAGGCAAGACCTGTGGGAGGACTCGTGGTGTTTAGAGAGAGTATGATAGTGTGCTTGCATAGCTAGCTTCGCCACGCTTCGTTGGTCTCCCATCTTCGCTGATATTTGCTTCATTGAGAGAGACACTGGAGAGAACTTCTCCTGGCGTCCCAGCTGATTCGAGTCATTCCAGCTGACTCATGCGGATTCAGCGGAGGCCTGGCTGTTTCTGCTGGATCATACCACTGCTGCTGATTTGTATTTAGTATCCGGACACTACTAAACTGGGCTGCTGGTATTCTGACAAAGACTGGAGTCGCCTCAAAAAACTACTTCTAAACAGGTCCACATCCCCTTGCCCTACTTACCATCTTTTCTGCCCTAACTTGGGACAGTGGGCTAGAAGGGGGAGCAGAATCCTTATTAAAAGTAGGTTTTTTTAAAAAAATCTAAGCCTGCTGGGCAGTGGTGGCACACGCCTTTAATCCCAGCACTTGGGAGTCAGAGGCAGGCAGATTTCTGAGTTCGAGGCCAGCCTGGTCTACAGAGTGAGTTCCAGGACAGCCAGGGCTATACAAAGAAACCCTGTCTCGAAAAACCAAGAAAAAAAAAATCTAAGCCTACAAGGGGAAAAACACACTTTGCTCCATATTTTATGATGATGGGAAATTATTAAGTAAGTCCATCAAAACTCCCAAGATACCACACAATGAATTTGGGGCTGTCTGCAAACTGTGGTGGGGTTTTTTTGTTGGTTTGTTTGTTTGTTTGCAGAAAAACTATTTGCAATGAATGCAGCAGTGACTAGGGAAAGTCACCTCACAAGTCCTCTCCTCTAAAACATTGGCTAGCTTTCTCCCGCATGAATTTAAGTGGTCACAAAACACCAAGAGCCTTAAGAGGGAGAGTGGGACATGCAGGCAGGAGGATAGTTTAAGCCTCCCAAGGGCAGAGGTCTATAGAGGATAGAAGGCCTAGGGGCACTCTTCCTTTTTCACTAGGTACCCATCACCTACATGAGCTCATTTTCTTCCTTTAGGGTTGATGGTAAGAGCCGGGCAGTGGTGGCGCATGCCTTAATCCCAGCACTTGAGAGGTAGAGACAGGCCAGTCTCTGAGTTCGAGGCCAGCCTGGTCTACATAAGTGGGTTCCAGGACAGCCAGGGCTACACAGAGAAACCCTGTCTTAAGAGGGGAGCAAGTGGCATGTAAACTGCATTAGGCATGTTGCTTCAGTGGAGACAAATACAACCGTAGAGACGTTTTAGTGATTTAATAAAATATTTATGTTAGTTTTTTGAGAATTTCACACTTAAGTATTTTAATCATATTCACTCCCCCACTACTTCTCCTAACTCCTTCCAGATCCATTTTGACTTCCTCAACCCCTCCCAACTTTATGTGATCATCATCATCATCATCATCATCATCATCATCATCATTGCCCATCAAGTCCAGTTTGGGATGCCCATATTCACGTGTATGGGGCCATCCACTGGAACATGGTCAAATACTAAGAGCCACACCCTTAAAGAAAACTGATTCTACCTCCCCTAGGAGTCATCAACTGCCAATAACATCTCAGTTAGGAGTTGAGGGCTCGTTCTGACATGGGACTCCAGGCTAGAGTGTTGACTGGCCTGATCACGTACTGGTCTTGTGCAGGTAGCCGCAGCCACTGTGAGCTCATGAGTACAAGGGTCCTGCCGTGTCCAGGAGACACTATTTTACTCCAGTCCTCCCGGAGCTCCGGCTTCTGTAAGCTTTCTGCCCCCTTTTTCCATGATGGTCCCTGAGCCTTGGGAGTGGGGAACAACTTGGTGTCCCATTTGTCACTAAGACACTTATTTTCTGCACCCTGTGTCTTGGTGGAAACTCAAACAGGGAGATTGCTAATCAGGGGTCCCCACCAGCTAAGGAAATTGGCCTGAACCTCGGCAAAAGGGATCCCTTTCCTCAAAGCAGCTTCCTACCTCATGTTCTCTCCTTCCAGCTCCAGAACACACAGCCCTGCTCTTGCCCTTCATACCAATAACCGGAGAGTGGGAATTATGCAGAGAGCTCATGTTCGACACCCCATCTGTTCGTTTCTGACAGCAATATATAATGTAAAGCTATAAAAACTTGAAAAATAATGCAACATAAAAAGGGATTGACTCAGCTCCAAGAGGCCATAAATGGTAACAAATACCACTGGATGATTTATTCCGTGCTGCAATCTTTACAGTAAGTCATCTTTCAGACATTTCCTTGTGACAGGATTTAATAATATTAATGCCCAGAGCAATCCAAATCATCGCCAATAGACATATTTATCAAGCTGCCAATCCGAGTAAATGAAATTCTATAAGCAATAATGTAACATGTTTAAAGGAAGCTAATAAAACAAGTCAGGAGAGAAATATTACTTCAAAAGTATTCTCCCCCTCTAATCCAGGGCTGCATGTTTTACAGCCAAAATGCAAATTTCTCCATACTTGATTTATTGCTCCAAAAATACCAATGACCTTTCCCCAGGCTTCTGTATATTCACTTCTACGCGTTCCTAAAGCCCGCAGTGCATCCTGCCAGAGAGTCACTGAACACTTCAATGTGAGCACGTATTGTTATGTTTGCCTTGCTTTCACACAGGTATGTGATTGTTGGCTACACTGAATGACATCTCCGTTTCCAAGACATACTAAAATGCAATGAATATTTGAGCCATAAAGCAGTCTTTACAGTGCCTGTTCTGTATAGGCCTTCCAGAGGAGCTATGGCTTGCGCAGAGCCAGGATGATTTATCAATTGCCAGATAAATTTCACCTGAGAGAGAGCCAATATATATTTTCTCTCAATCCAGCTTGCCTTAATTTCTAATCGTCCAAATGCAGCTCAAGCTCTGAATGGTGCAGAAAGCCTTCCTTGTTAATTTTACCACCTGACTCAATCCTTGTGCAACTTTTTAATTAACGAATCCATGCCAATGCAATGAGTATCAAGGCTCTCATCAAATATCGCATGGAAACATGTCATGCACTAATTTATTTGATCCATTCTACAATTAACTTGTGACTCATGCTTCTTGCAGATCATATATAAACCTCATAAGTTTAGATAAGATAAGCTTCATGCACACCAAGCTTGTTCCCTGTAGAACCATGCAGACCCTGCGGTAGACACAGGTCTGTGTGTGTCTCCTAATCCACAGGCTAATAGTCAAAGGGACTATTTCTTTTGGTTATGGCCCTTGCATCTGTGTCTTACATCCTTTGGGGGTGCTCACCAAGCTGGTGGTGAGCATTTCTCATTCCTTTGCAAACCGCCTATCCCCTGCTTGCTGGTCAAATGTGTTCCTGACAAGTCGACTTCCTAGAGATGATGGATTTGGGTGAGTCAGAGAAACCTGATTCACAGTAGAACCAATCAAGCACTCCTTTCTTATAATGGGGAACTAGGACGCTGGGAAGCTGTCACATACGGTGAGCTAAGACATGATGCATGGAGGTAAAACAACATTGGTGTTAAATAAATAAATAAATAAATGTGAGGTCAACATTAAAGCTCACTGATCCAGGGGCAGTAGAAAGCTAAAAGATTCTAATACATAAGTAATAGATTCTAATGCCTGGAGGCCAGCATCGCTTTCTCCTTTCCAGATTTTCTGACCTATAATTCCTTATTAGAAGACTGGTTGTCTTTATATGGAATTAATTGGACATTAATGAGTTAAGTGTTTATATCCCATGACTAAATCACTGTTATAAAAGACCTCGTGAAATCAGTCTGGCAGTTCCTCAGAAAGTTGGACATAATACTATCTGAGGACCCAGCTACACTACTCCTGAACATATGCCCAGAAGATGCTCCAACATGTAATAAGGACACATGGTCCACTATGTTCATAGCAGCCTTATTTATAATAGCCAGAAGCTGGAAACAACCCAGATGTCCCTCAACAGAAGAATGGAGACAAAAAATGTGGTACATTTACACAATGGAGTACTACTCAGCTATTAAAAACAATGACTTCATGAAACTTGCAGACAAATGGATAGAGCTTGAAAATATCATCCTGAGTGAGATAACCCAGTCACAAAAGAACACGCATGGTATGTACTCACTGATAAGTGGATATTAGCCCAAAAGCTTGGAATACCCAAGATACAATTCACAGACCATATGAAGCTCAAGAAGAAGGAAGACCAGAGTGTGGATGCTTCAGTGCTTCTTAGAAGGGGGAACAAAAGACTCAGGAGGAAATATGGAGACTAAGGGTGGAGCAGAGACTGAAGGAAAGGCCATCTAGAGACTGCACCACCTGGGGATACACCCCATATACAGTTGCCAAACCCAGATGCTATTGTGGATGCCAGAAAGTACTTGCTGATGGAAGCCTGATAGGGCTGTCTCCTGAGAGGCTCTGCCAGAGCCTGACATATTGAGGAGGAAGCTAGCAGCCAACCGTTGGACTGAGCACAGGGTTCGGATGGAGGAGTTGGAGAAGGGATGGAAGGAGCTGAGGGAGTTTGAAGCCCCGTGGGAGGAGCAACAGTGTCAACTTGCCAGACCCCCTGGCGCTCCCGGGGACTGGATCACCAACCAGAATACACATGGAGGGACCCATGGCTCCAGCAGAGTATGTGGCAGAGGATGGTCTTGTGGGACATCAGGGGGAGAAGCCCTTGGTCCTTTGGTGGTTCCATGCCCCAGTGTAGGGGAATGGGGGGGGAGCAAGTGAGGGGTAGGAGGGAAAGGATAGGAGGTTTCCTGGAGAGGGGATAACATTTGAAATGTAAATAAAGAAAATATCCACAAAAAAAAAAAAATCCTCATCAAAGGCGTGTTTCGTTTTAAAGGAGAGTAAATATTTTATAAGTGTTTCTGATGTTACTAAAACACTAGGCTAGTCCTTTCCTTTTTGAAACAGGGTCTCAGGTAGCCGCTCATAGGGCTAGGTTGGTGTATTAGTCGGTTCTCTAAAGAATGGAATTGATTTTTAAAAATTTAGATAGATACATTAAAAATGACCCATTAAATTATCTTACACAGTTTGGTCAAAGTAGTCCAAACAATAGCTGTCTCTCTCACACCTGAGAGACCGAGAACCCAGCCGCCGGCTCAGCCCATGAGGCTTCAAGTCTCAATAGTCCCTATGTGGCTCCAAGAGCCTGGAAAATTCCCAGAGAGCCGCTGGTCCAGGTCCATGTTGGAAGCCTAGAAACCATGATTCTAATACACATCAGAAGCAAGGTAATTTAACACAGCGGTGGGAGGGAACACCAAGAGTGAATAATCTTCCCTCTTCCGTGTCCTTTTGTATTTGGGCTCTTTCCACAAGACACCACTCACATTTGGGGTGGGTTTTCCCCACATCAATTAAGGGAGTCGACACAATTCCCCACAGATTGTTGCGAAATCCTGTACCTTAAGGCTAAAGTCTACCAGGTCTGGATAGCTCCCCTGAGCTCGGGGCAAAATGAAAGACTCCCTTTTAGAACAGGGTTTCCTCTTCTCTACCCTATCTGGGGAGCCCCAACCCCCCCCCCAACTCTACCTGAGGTTTGTCATGTAATCCTTGGCAGAAATTATGAGGTTCAACTTCCTGGACAGGCTCTCCATGCAAATGAGGTATCCCCAGAACCTTAAACCTCAGCCAATGTAACTTCACCCTAAGGAGAACTCCTTCTCACTTTCCGAAGTTCATATAGTCCTTGTTCACCCCGAATAAAGTGTACACGCTGTTTTGTTGACTGTCGTCTAAGGGAGCCGTAACAGTTAAGAGCTGTAACACTGAAATCTTCCAAGGAGACCTTGGCATTCACTGCCAGACCGAGACCCAGCTGGCCCACGCTTTCTGGACATCTCTTTATCCTTTCCCACCCAGTGTGCATCGGGGTCCAGACACCCCAAAGGAAGACGCTGACCTCTGAACTCGGCGCCGCTCCATCCTACCCTGCCTGGTATACACCGGTCCAATGTGCATTAAGGTCCTGACACCCCAAGGGAAAGACGTGGGTTGTGGAACTCTGCTCCACTCCATCCTTCCCCCGCGCTGGTATGTAGAAGTCCCTCGATACCCCAAATGGAACCACAACAGACAGGCCCACAGACCAACCTGAGGTTAAGTTCCCTGCTCAGGAAATTCTAAATTGTGGCAAGTTGACATTGAAAATGAACCATCGGGGCTGGAGACGTGGTCAGCGGTTAAGAGCACTGACTGCTCTTCTGAAAAGTCCTGAGTTCAAATTCCAAAGGTCCTGAGTTCAAATTCCGAAGGTCCTGAGCTTTGTTGGGTTTGTGGGTAGGAGCATATTCCATTATTGTACCCACTTTGGGGTACTGGAAGTCCTTACATAATGCTCCTACTTCGCCATTTCTTCCTTCCTCTCCTCATGTTTTTTCTTCCTCACTGTTCCTGTCATCCACATCTATCTGTGACTGTTTGGATAAGGTAAGATATCCAAGGGGTGAGTTAGCATACAATGAAATCTGACTTTATCTACCCCCCAGTTCCCCACATACCTCTCCTTCACGGTCTTCATCCAACTTCGTGGTTGGTTGGTTGGTTGGTTGGTTGGTTGGTTGGTTGGTTGGTTGATTGGTTGGTTTTACAACCCACCAAATACAGGTTAAGGATGTTCATAGCTGACTGTGTATGAGGTCATCCATCAGAACATGAGCAATCTGCCAGTCGCCAGGAAAGAGCAATTATCCCTCCCCCTCCACTGCTAATAGCTTCTCTGCGTAGAGTGGGCCTGGCGTTCATCTACCGCATCTGTGCTGGAATATCCCATGGCTTGATCTTGTGCAGGTCTTTTGCCGGAAACCATGGTTTCTGTGAGTTCGTGATCGCAATGGCCGTGTCACATCCAGACGAGAGCTTCGAGCAGCACTCCTTCCTCTACTCCAGCTCTTACCCTCTTTCCACCTCCTCTCCACGATGTTCCCTCAGCCTTGGGGTCAGGCAGGGTGTTGATGAAGGCATTCCACTTGGGGCTGAGCACTCAAGGTTACTCTCAGCACTTTGGCCTATAGTACACTTCTCTGCAGACTGCTAACCACTGCAAAAGAAACCAGGGTTGAGAACTGCCCAGATCTATGACTACCAAGTAAATATTTAAAAGTCAGTTTGACAGCATGACCATTTAGTAAAATAACAGCAGCGGGTTCTGCCCTACTGCCTATGACCCGTCTGATCAGGCATGAACCCCAGACCCCATGGAACAGGCTTAAAATCCACTCAGAAAGTGGTTGGTTACTGCAGAACAGTGATGCCACTGGTGCATCAAAAGGACATCTCTTCCCTCAGAGATTGATGTTGAAGCATCAGGGGTCCAACCTGGGTAAGACTATTGATTCCTTTTCTCTACCTATAGGCTATGTAGCACCTTCTGGCACTGTGAAAGCTAGCCCATCAGTTTGAGAGCGATGTCTTCACACTTCAATAAGGTCTTAGCATGTAGTTATGATGGGTCACCAAGGGCACGGATCAGTTATTCTTGACCTGTGGGCTGAGGCCCCTTTTGCAAACCTCTATCTCAATATATATATATATATATATATATATATATATATATATATATATACATAATAGTTCATAAGAGTAGCAAAATTACAGTTACAAAGTAGCATCAAAAATAATGTTATGGTTGGAGGTGACTATAACCTGAGGGTTGCAGCATTAGGAGCGTTGGGAGCCACTGCTCTTGAGACTTCTGCAGCCTCTCTGAACAATAACTTGTAGGAAGTTGTCAAATGCCTTCTATTAGTGTTTTCATTCAATAACCCGTATTTCCTGGGAGCAACGTTGTTAAGTCATGCAGAGTATTCCAACTCAAAGTCTATTTTTAATTTTTTTCAAGTTGAATTTTGAAAGTGGCTTACTAACTAATGAGTTTCCATGAGACTTTTTCATATTCCTAGTTCTACTACGTCACTAGCCCCCTCCCCTCTCTTCCATACCCCCAGACTCACATGTATATTTGTTTGTTTTGTTGGTTGGTTGTTTTTTACCTTCCTCAGATTTTGTCCTGAGGGATGACTGAGTTAGGGATGGGGATGAAAACTAGCTACTTTGGGTAATGTCGTGGCTTGGATTTAACAGCTCATATATTGAAGGTGGTGCCCAGCTTACATCACTGTTTCTGAAGATTCTGGAAACTTAAACAGAAGGAAATAGGTCGTGGGAAGCATGTCCTTGGGGGCTGTGTCTCTTTCCCCAAGACTCCCTTTGTCTCTCTGCTTGCTTCCTATCCACCATAAGGTGAGTAACTTGCTAGATGTTCCCACTACTGTGGCCCTGCCTCTTTATGGACCTGGAATTCACAGAACAGAGAACCATGGGACAAAGTTTAAGAAAACATGAGCTGGGCTGGAGAGATGGCTTACTGACTGCCCTTCTGGAGGTACTGAGTTCAAATCCCAGGGACCACATCATGGCTCACAACCATCTGTAATAAGATCTAATGCCCTCTTCTGTGCCTCTAAAGACAGCTACAGTGTACTTACATATAATAAATAAATACATTCATACATAAATAAATAAAATTAAAAACAAAAACAAAAGCAAAAGACATTAAAAAAAAGAAAAAGAAAAGATGAGCTCCTACTCTCTTGAGTTGCTTCTGCTAGTGTGCTAGGCATTCTTGTCCTGAGCAGTACCAAACGTCTGAACATAGGTAAGGGGAGCTGAAGAATAAATACTCCAGGAAAACTAGATTCCCAGGCCCAGCAAAAAGCATTTTACCTGGCACTACAAAGCTTTCCTAATTGTCTTTTACCTCTAAGTGCTCTCCCTGTCTCTAAAAAGTAGCTTTTAATGGTGGTCCATAAAAGTATTTGTTAGCAGAGTAAAACAGAAGTCAAGTGAAAACAAAAAATGGAAGAATTTTCCCCATGGCCTTGGCAGCTACACAACTAGGTTTGGGGGGTGGGTGTATACTAGAACTGTGGGTATTTAGGAATATCACAGAGAATTAAGATTTATACCCAAACAGTGTGAAAACCAGGCAACAGACTTGCCTGACTGTAAAATTAAACAGAATGTTGCCACCGAAGCAAAGCTAGCTAATGTATATGAAAATATGCTTTGTGAAATACTTTCTCATAAGGTGGGATGTTATGTTCTTCTTGTAATGCTGGCGATTGGACTGAGGGCCTCCTAACCTGTAGGCAGACGCTGCCACTGAGCCACATCTCTAGACAAGGAAATGGAAAATGTTGTTTGCTTTTCGTTCATAATAAAATGCAAACACAGATGCACTGGTCATAACAGTGACATCTAATAATTGCACCAAAAATAAACATTCTCATGGTCACAGATGATTTGTAATTGTCTCCAATTATACAGGCAACCCACTGAGCTAAGACAATCCATTGAATCCCTGATTGTAAGATCTGCCCACCCCTTTTGGCTCTCATAGAATTTCTGTATGTAGCTATTATATATTATATATTTTATACTGGAATGTATGAAACATAAGTCTATAAAGTAAATCACACATATATATGTATATGATTTACTTAGCTAATTGCTTATGTGCCAATCCCACAATCTTCCTCCAGAGAAATTCATCTGAGTTTATGAGCTCGCATGTCTTTTAAAACTACGTGAAAACTCCCTTTATCGTAAGTGAATATTCTAAGAGAAGTTTAGGGTGGGAAATCACAGTTTCCGGCACACTTACATGCTACTTCATGATTTTTTTTCCTCCTTGCCTTGCCCTGCCCACTGGTGACCTAAACACAAATCAAGTCTAATAATAGTATATGCATTCATTAGGAGGGAAGCTGGAGCAGAAGCGCGGGGTGGCAGCATTAAGGGAAGAGGTGGGGTTAGAGGTGCTCCCTAGAAGAGGGCAGTGCTCCTCAAGGTGCCTGCACCTAAGGATGGAAACCACCAAGACCCAAGGAGGGTACAGCGTGGTTCGTGACTGTCAGGTCACCCAGTACCATCCCTGTCTGAGAGTAGAGCTCTGTCCCACCTAAGGGCCTGGAAGTAGAAAACGCTCCAGGTTTTCAAAGGAATTGAGGGGTTACTTCTCGCCCTTGGAAAGGACTCTCCCTACAGAATTTCTCACACAGATCTACTCAAAACAAAAGACACCGCGGCATTTGTGTTTTTTAATTTGATCATGCTTAAAGAACTATCAATTGTTGCTTTAAAAGAAACAAGTTTGCAAATACAAAAGGACTTGCTTTAATCTGAGGCTTGAAGGGGAACAGAGCAGGCTGCTAGGGAGGCAGGTTTCCGGTTTACTTCTTAAAACTATCGGAAGCAGTATTTCGTAAGTGAAGTAAGTAAAAGATTTGTTCCCTTTCATTGATGGTGGCAAAAATCTGAAGGGGAAAAAATAAATAAGAAATATGTAATCCCCGCGGTGTAATCCTAAGGCATGAACACTCAGTTCTCTTAAATACCTCCCTCTGGCCTAATTGACTTTTCATGTGCATTTTAATAATGGTTTTTCAGCAGGTTGTGAGAGACGTGGGTTTTTTTTTTCCTGTTGTTGTAAATTATGGCTTGAAATGTAAGTGTTATAAATCTAATTACATTTTCGCTTATATTAACGAGTCAGCACAATCTTCCAAGATGTTTACCAAGCAATTCCAATATTTACAGCTGACCTAATTGGCTGTGGGCTATACGCAATGGATAATATTTTATTGTCCTGATAACTATATGTGTATTGAAGACAGCTGCTAAGCTATGGTGCCACCCATCAACCCTGAAGCTTCCCCCATTTCACGTTTGCCCATCAGCCATCTCTACAACAGGCTGGAGACACGGGGGGTGGGGGGGATAGGGACGGGAAAAGGGAAATGGTTGTTAAAGGGGTATTTTCCTAAACCCTGGCCTGTTGTACTAGATCGTTTTATGTGAGCTTGTCACAAGCAAAAGTCATCTGAGAGGAAGGAGGCTCAATGAAGAAATGCCTCCATAAGAGCAGGCTGTACTCAGCCTTGCAGGGCATTCTTAAATTAGTGAGTGGTGGGGGAGGTCTCAAAATGTTGTGGGTAGTGTCACCCAGGGCTGGTGTTCCCAGGTTCTATAAGAAAGCAGGCAGAGCAAGCCATGAGGAGCAAGCCATGAGGAGCAAGCCACGAGGAGCAAGCCATGAGGAGCAAGCCATGAGGAGCAAGCCATGAGGAGCAAGCCGGTAAGCAGCATCCCTCCATGGCCTGCCTCTGCATCAGCTCCTGCCTCCAGGCTCCTGCCCTGCTTTAGCTCCTGTCCTGACTTCCATCAATCATGGACTACAATGCAGAAGTGCAAGCCAAATAAACCCTTTCCTTCCCAACTTGCAAAAAGGTCAAGGTTTTTGTTGTAGCAATAGTAACACTAAGACACCAGTTAAGAGAGATTTTCACAGTTATTTTAGCATGATTATAGACTCAAAACTCATTTACTCTCATTAATTTTATAAAATATTAAAAAAAATTACATACAAATCAATACCATATTGGGTAGGGCATCTTTTGTACTTGATGCTCAGATGAAAGGATTATGATGCTGATATCAACCTCTACTCTCAAGGCGAGAATGATTTTCATGAGTCAAGTATGAGTCAAATATAAGTATTCAAGTATAGTTGAATACAGAATGGGAATTCTTAAATTCTCATGTCTGCTCCTAGCAGGCAGAAAGCTTACCTCTTGGATAGGAACTACATTTACTTCTCCCATTACTGCAGGGAAGTTGTACTGTAGCTTTCACACACACATACACACACACACACATACACACACACACACACACACACACACACACACACACACACCACCCCATTTAAAATGCAACAGCAGCTATCTATAAGCTGTCTATCTTCCCTAGTCATGTTGCTGGCATCTGCAGTAGTGCAGAGTTTTTATTTGCAATTTCAACAGGAACCAGACTTCCCAGGCCCACGTATTTGATTATTTTGTGGACAAAACTGTCTTCTGGATAGAGAGCATTAGAAACATTGTGCGCTCACTGTACACTAGGACATTGTCTGGAAGCCTCACAGTCAGTCCATCTCCCCCTCAGGCCTCTGAGGTTTCTACTGTTTATTTTACAGGTGCGGACTCTGACTCACAGGACAGGAAGTAACTTCCTCTTGACCACATAACCCCAGAAATCACACATAAGACCCATCTGGATAGTCCACTTCTAGAACCCCAGCAGAGCCCAGGACTTGGCTGGTTCCTCCTTTCATACCCTGAAACCTGACAGTCAAGCTACCATGGCGTGCAACAGACTCCTGGGGGTTCTTTTAGTGTACGCAAGAAGGATTTATTGTATATCACTGGAAAATATATCTTTTATCTTGTGGTTGAACAAACTCCTTTGGAGTTTATGTCTTAGTGAAAAATCCTTCCTTCGTGTCTAATGAAAGAAGCTCTGCCCACAGGAGGGTTAGCATTTTTGATTCCTTTTTCAAACTGATAGTAAAATAGGAGGAAAAGGCTGATTCTCTTTGCTGATGTCGGGTGTGGTAGAAAAGGTGTGAAAAGAGAGGGCTTGTGAACAAAGGTGCCTTCGGAGTCATGCCTCTGTGTAAATTCTGTGGACTTGTACACAAATGTGAAACAGCGGTAACAGTTTCTGCTAGCTGTGGGGACTTGCCTATCCCCCTATAGCTAGAGCCGTTCTTGCTAACAATCTCCTGATATAGCAAAGGCTCACCTTGCAGGCTTTCTCTATAGATTACAATTTGCTCAGGAACTAAAGACCAATTTCAGTGGTTATTCATGGAAAGTGTTTTGGGGGGAGAACGGCAAGCTGTGGACAGACCTGTGTCAGAGTGATTACACAGTGGGAGTTACTGCATCCTAGGTTGTCATCAAAGGCTCCATCCGTGTGCCCCACAGGCCCTGTGCATGTTGGTAATAGGCAGAAAATTGAATCTTGAGGGTCTTGAGCTATTATCTCCTCATATGTGAAAGTAACTGACTCAACAGCAGAGACAAAGGCAGAGGGCTTCAGCTCTTCAGCTTTGACCCGCACAACATGGACCAGTTTCCACCTGCTGAACTCTTAAGTGTTAGGTCTACCTAAGACCCTGGTCTCTCTCAGTTCACATTTCTCGCATTTCACTTATCTGGGTTCTGATATTATCTCCATCTTACTGTTGAGAAAAGTACATCTTAAAAGTTAAAGAGCCAGGGCTTTGGGCTAAAGACTGCTTTAGGACCTGTGGTTGCACCTGGAACTCATGGGCCATACAGTTTTTGAGGGACTGTGACTGGGTTAGACACCAGAAAAGAGAAGTGATGAGGGAAGTGGAGGATTTATGGCCTGTAGTCTCTAAACACACACACACAGAGTATGAAAATGAAGTCAGGATTATAAATGTAATCTCATTCGTAGGTAACAGTAAGACAGAGTGGGAAGAGAAGTTATGTGAGGAGTTTGGGTTCAGCATGGTCTACAAGAGTGACTTTTGCAGGAGCAGAAGAATATTTCCAGGAAAATATTGATGATGCTCAAAGAAGACACAGATCTCTGCAGTTTGTTTTTCTGTCTGTTTGTCTGTCTGTTTTAAGTGGTTTCTTGCTAAGCATGGATGGCACACATCTGTAACTTCAGGCCTTGGTAGGTTGAGGCAGGAAGAAGATGAGTTTTGAGGGCAGTCTAAAATACACATAGCAAGACCTTGGTTTGGGCTTTTATTTTTGTTGGGTTTTTTTTTTTGGGGGGGGTGACTTTGTTTGGTTGGTTGGATTTGGGTTTTGAATTTGGTTGGTCGGTTGGTTGGTTGGGGTAGGGTTTCTCTGTGTAGCCCTGGCTGTCCTGAAACTCACTCTGTAGACCAGGTTGGCTTCTCCAAGTCAGAGATCCACTGCTGTTCCAATAAGGTGGAGGAGGGGGCCTGGGTTGTGGCCCAGGCCTGGCGTGCTGTGGCTCTCTCTCTCCCTGGGGTGGCAGGGGGCCTGGTGCTGAGGCCTGAGTCTCTCTCCCTCCTAGGGTGGCTGGGGGCCTGGTGGTGAGGCCCAGG